>JAKSZP010014752.1:0-109195 GCA_022478985.1 Massospora cicadina
ATTAAAAACCCCATTGGGTTTGTGTCCAATACAGGACCACACGCATCACTAAAGGTGACAAGTGCACCACATACTTCTTCAAAAATTTTTTTGCACCACGCCAGAGCATGGCCTACACACAGGTGCAAAGATCGGATAAATCTATTTTGGACACACTGGCTGAAGTGGCAATCGAAATGCAAAGATATTACTCTGAGTTATACCGAGCTGAACCAATTCAGCCGGCCAAAATGGCGGAATTTCTTACAGAGCTCATATCTGCACCATTTTCTAATACCCGGAAATAATGAATTTAATTACTCTGAACGAATTATGGACTACCATTCGCGGTGCGCCAAACTGAAAATGCCCAGGCCCAGATGGCATTCCATATGAGTTCTACAAAAAACTATTTTAAATACATATCCCCATTGCTGCTAGCCTCACTCAACCAAAGCCTGTTGGAAACGCGCCTCCTACCAGGAGGACATGAGGCTTTACAGTCACACTCTTCAAGAAAGGGGATAGGCTAGACTTAGCCAACTGGCGCCCCATTTCTCTAACAAACACAGACACCAAAATTTTAACAAAAATCATGGCTAACCGTTTAGGGACTGTAGCATCTGCCACCATCTCTCCAGAACAATTCGGTTTCATCCCCAGAAGGTCGATTTGGGATAACGTGCACTCTGTGGCTAATGTGTGTCAGTCCACAGCCTCTGGGGCACTTGTGTTCTTGGACCAACAAAAGGCCTATGATAGAGTGAACTGGGAATACCTTAGGGCCTGCCTCCAACAAATCCGCCTACCTCCCCGCTTCATTAACTGGGTGATGCTGCTCACAGAATCTGCAACAATGGCTGTGCGCGGCCCAGGTTCCCTAACAGGAGTAGTCCATCCTCAAAGGGGCCTGCGACAAGGGGACCCCTGAGCCCACTCTTATACAACTTCAGCCTTGACCTGCGAAATGTGAATGCCCAACTCACTGGGATCCATGTGCCAGGCCAAACCCCAGTCAAGATGATGGCATTTGCAGATGATTGCGTGGTGGGGGTGTCTAATAACAAAGATGCACGCGCGCTTGAAGCCCTCATCCAGGAATATTCCTGGGTAAGCAACGCGGCACTGAACGCCTCCAAAACCGAAATCATCCTCCTTGGTCAGTTTCAGAACTGCTGGGCCCCAGCAAGTAGTCCCAACCTAGCCCAGCTGCTCGCCCAAGTCCACGCCTTAACTCAAAACACACCGCTCCACTGGTGCTCCCCTTTGTGCCGCAACCTACCATAGGACCGGTACGCCATCTGGGCGTGTGGTTGAGGAGGATACGCGTCAGCAGTAATGGAGGGCCATATACTGGACAACGTGACAGAAGCGAATCGCCTCTCTCCAGGCCCACCCTACTACCCTCACTGGCAGGGTTGTTCTTGCCAACTCTATGCTCCTATCCAAAGTCTGGTTTGGAGCCCACACCATCCCTTCTCCCCAAGCTTCTTCAAATCCCTGTATGCTTTGCTACAAGGTTGGTTTTTGAGTCAGGCCACCCTCCACCAGTAAGGCTAGAGTCATGTTTGGCCTCATCATCATGGTGGCATGGGCCTATGACTTAAAGCCCATGCCGCCAAGATCCTAGGCACCTGGATTGCGGCCGTCACTGCTCCTACACTCCCATCCCAACACTGGTCCCGCGCGGCCCGCTCCAACTTCTCCCAAGCCTTGGGCCTTAACAATCCATCAAACCCCCACTCCCTGATGATTTTCCTCGCATCACATACATCAGCCACAGGTCCTCATGGGACCAAAACCCACTACAAACGAATCCTACTCTCCATGCGAAGCGCAGAGTGGAGAATTCGTATTAGTGGACATACAACCCAAAGAGGCCGCCCCTCTCCTCAGTTCACACAAGAGGTACAGGGGCTACTCATCATGTTGGCGTGATCCCCATTCGACCCCAAGTCCTATCCAGGGTGGACTACCTGGACATGATGGACATCCCTTATTCCACTGAGACCCAAAAGACTATCTGGAAATACACCATCCTCTGTTGCAGCCTCAAGTCCGCTCCCATGTGTGGCGCTGCCTGAGGCGGGTGTATCGTACAGCTGAGCGCTCTAATGCTTTACACTCATCCTGTGTCGTGTGTGGCCAGTATGGAACGCTGTTTCACCGCCTGGAGAAGTGCCCCACTTTTAAAGTAATATGGCGCGAAGTCCAACGTCTGCTAGGCCAGGATCAAACACATCCTTCAGTCTGTCAAGAGATATGTTTGCTTCATCAATGGCCTCCCCTCCCACCCTCCCTTCGTGCTCTGGTGGTTGCAATCGCCATGTGGACTATCCACACGATTGTCTTGGATGCCATCGCCGGATCCATCTCCACCCTCCCTGAAGCTGTCCACAGATTCTGGTCTCATTTGGTGGATCACTATCAAGCATGGATGTTTGGATTTCTCCCACCACGTCGCTGGCAGCTGGTCTCCTCCTGGTTCCCAGTCTGGTTCATCAAATAAGACCCCTTCCTCCACACGTGCTCAATAGTGGCTATGCCTCCTACACACGTTCCCTCCCCTTCCCATAAGTGGCGTTCCCGCTGGCAACAAGAGATAGCATCGCTTCTCTGGGGTGCCTCACCTGGTACTAAGTTTTGTCTCATCTGAGTCATATTCGGAAGTGTCTGTCCCATGGTCAGCCTTCCCCGCAATAAATTTAAATTTAAAAATTTAATCTCAGAAAAGAAGGATGCAACTAATCTTCCAGGAATGTAGAAAGCTGTGGAAACCGGGCTAATATTGGAAGTCCCAGAACAGCTATATGTAGAGATTAAAGCTCCTTGGCAAATATTGAGGATTGTACCTTGGATAACTCCAGAGTTTTTAATCCCTGGCCATGAAGAAAATTATATCAATTAGTTAATCTAGGTAATACTCCAAAGGTTATCAAGCGTCATCAGGTAGTTGCATTAACACAACTGAATCCAGTATTCAGAGATTCATTACTTCTACAAATTCAAAGAAATAGATAAAATAGTTTTATCAAGAGAATCTGCTGGTATATTCAGATGCTAGTAGAAAGAGAGAAGTTAGCGGTTTTTATATAAGATCAAAAACATGCTTTTTTAGTCTTATTTGAGAAAGTATTAAATAATCTTCATACTGGATGGCCATGATTTGGGATGTGCAATGAACGTGTTACATTGAGCTGAGACTGGAGAAGCTGGACTGATTAAGATGAAAATCATTAGAAGGACTTGAGCAGCTGAGGCAGTAGTTGCTGAAGAAATTGAAAATTTACTAGAGCATGGAATGCTTGTGCCTTCATTTGATCCATGAGCAAATCTGATTCTAATAGTCAAGAAGAAAGATGGTCAAACAGAGTCATGATTGATCATCATCAATCAAAAAAATTATAAAGAAGGATTCATACCCCTTACTGAGGTAACTGGCAAATCAATTTAACTTGTGACGCTGGATCTGGTGGGGCCATAGCTGATTCTTCTTTAGGCAGTTTGTGAAATTGCTCAGAAGAGGTAGGTGTCCATTTCAGATAGGCTGGCCTCATACTTTTCATAGTAGGAGGTATTAGAAGACGTGGGCATTTCTGTATATTCTGGTCAAGCGGGGGATGTGTGGAATTTTATATGACCACAACATACACCTTAATATAGATTTAGCTTAAATTTTAACTATTGATTCATTTACATAATTTAGATTTCAATTTAAACTTTGATATGATTACTTTTTGTTAAAGTTGGTTTGCTTAGTAATAGTAACCAATTTAATGGTTAATTGTAATTTACAAAGGATGTGAATCTGATGGTAATTAATATTACATTCTGATAAGGGCTTGTTGCTAGCAACGTATATATTAGTAAGTTGGCTCAGTAAATGATCACTTAATCATGATAAAAAGATCAGTTATGGTAGCTGATGTAGTAGCTTATTTGATTGGCGTTTAATCACGCTATTCTTAATAAAATAAGCTGGGATTATTCCCAATTTAGAACCATACTTACTTATATCAGCTAGCTATGACAAGATAACTGTGATCATTACGATTGCTATATCACATGTCTTTCTAATGCTTTCCCTATATTTTGCTAATTTTAATAATCAAAACTACTTAGTTGTATATTGTTGCATTGTCTGATTCAGTTGAATTTATCAAGAGTCTATTTATCTTTCTAAGTGTCAATTGCCAGAGTGAGGCTGAAATCACTAATTAATCAGCATTTGTCATAGTAGGGTCAAAGTTACTAAAGATTTAAAGCTTGATCGGGTTAGTTTTGTCATACACCTAGAAAGTAGATAGTTTAATAAAGAATACACAAGCTAAGTGAACTTGTGCACCAGTAAAACACCATGGTTTTTACATTACATAAAGCAGCTTCATCTTCTATAATGCTTTAATAAACTTAATAAATTTAAAGGGGAAGGATATCCCACTGGTAGGATATGGACCCTCTACCACTGACTCCCCAAGTTTGATCCCATTAGATGAAATTTGGGTAGGGGACAATTATGACTATGTTGGCGTTGCGCACCATTGCCCCAAACTGAGATAGTAGATAGCAAGGCGGTCCATGGAGTTCCTGGCCTATCATACACCACGCATGGAGGCTTTCTAGGGTTTATTTTCTTTTTCCGTTAATTTAAATCCCCTTCATTGGTACAATATTGTTCTCAGGTTGGCCCACCTCAAATAAATTAAAAATTAAAAATAAAAAATAAAACTTAATATTTTTTTAATTTAATTTAAAATTTAAACCAATTTCTATTATAAAACTAAGGTAAAAGACTTTATAGACCACTCTTCAGACTTTGACAAGGCCATTTTCAGACATCTGCCTTTAGGTTACAGGATAATAATGTTTCAGGGCAAAATTGGCCAACAAGGGGAAATATCAGAAGTTTGAAAGTCTCCAATACTAATGAGATTGATTCCAAGTTAGATAAAAATTTGGTCAAAAAGACCCTGGCCAATTCTTTGTGGAATCCCAAAAATTGGGGTATTACCATTTTGAATCCTAAACAGGCGCTAAATATAGAAATCGAACAGTTAGATTATTCTGACAACTCAACGGACCCTGGGGCTACCATTGGAAGGTACTTCCCCAGCCACAACCAGGTCCTTCAAAGCACCTATGTGGGACCACCCCTTTTATAGGTTTAGCAGGGGTCCTCCAAGGTGCAATAAATTTCTCAAATGGGATTGGCTGAAGTTTATAAGAAAGTTACCTCATGGGTATTGGCCAATAATGATGCCCCATCCATCGTTCAGTCCCAGAGATGCAAGTTTTTCAAGCCTTAATAGGCTAAAATTGCATGTTACTAAATACAGAAATTACCAAGCCCTACAAATTCTGAGCTTTGAAAAATTAATACCTTTATTGGTTTATATAGGAGATACTCTCTTTTACCCCTGCGTGGCGCCTGATAAATTTTAAGAATCCATATTTCCATAAGGTTTTTAAGTTTAAGTATGTTATTATCTTGTGGTATCAAACCCCCATTGTTGGATTTTAGGGGAACAAGCTTTAAGCGAGCATCTATTACACCCAAAATAAGAAGTGGTTCTCACTACATGAGGCACCTGCATACCACCAAAATGATTACAAATCCAGAACCCAGGATAGATGCATTAGAAAACGAACTAGCCAGTGCTCTGTCTCGCCTCAAAGGCTTGAGCAGCACTCTTCCCAAAGCCCTATTATTTTTAAACCTCCATTCCAAGACAAGTTCACTCCTGGTGAGGCCAGTATTCCCTCCTTCCTTTATGTTTATGAATTTGCAATGAAAGGAGCGATTGACCACCAAAAAACCATGTACATTCTCTCTGCTTGAATTGAATGGCTCAGGAGATCATGGTTCCTCAAATGGCCATACTTACCACCTGAGTGGAGGTCAAACAAGCGCTAATGGACGAGTTTTGTTCAGAACAGGGCTTACAACGGCAAAAACAGGCCTTTATGTGCCTTAGCCTGCCGAGATTTGAATTAATCCCCTCATTCGTTGAGCATTTTTATAGAAAAGCTCAACCTCTGTAATTGGCCAAGCTGCTCCCTCTAGATGATGCTATTGCAGCTATTGTGGCTAGCTTGGCATCTGTTATAAAATCAGTGGAATCGTTGAGATATGTCATAAGGGATTTTGCACAGGGTTTGGCTCACTAAACAAAAGGACCAATGATATAATGATTGTTGTCCTCAAAACAACAGAATAAACTTATTTTATAAATATGGAGCACTTGTCTCACTATACTCTTTTTATTTAATATAATAAATACAGCAGATACTTGCTGTCCGCTCAATATAAACTATTAACAACATAATTCTCTCAAATTTCCCATCTCACTTATATACAGCAGCTTTGAACAATACCACTCTCATAGCTTGGACTATTCTGTACTACCAATTTCCTCGATTTTGGCTTTTTATTGTTTAGCTCTTTATCGCCCTAATTGTAGGCAATTTAATTTGTATTTGTCACTTGTCAACATTGACTTATCACCTTATTGCCTTATTTAAAGGCGATCCAATAACCTATTATATCCCAATATCGCCTCATCTTGAGGCACTCAAATAATCATAAATGATATCATTTTGGTGTATTCTTAATCACCCTAGCTGTCCTAAGATTATCATCCATTCATATCAGAAATGTGACAATACCCCCTCCTTGACTAGACAATAAGGCTACTAATTCTTGTATGGTCGGAGGAACTTTGTGTGTGCTTGGTTAATGATATGACCACTTGCAGGGTCCTTGATGGTATATGTGTTAACCCCAGTTTTCTCTATAACTTTGAATGGACCAATCCAAATACTAGCCATCTCTTGTTTACACCTGAACCCATTTTGGTCATGGAAGAGAACCATATCGCTTTCTTTGAACTGTGCCAACCTGCTATGATGTAACTGATCAGCAGCCTAATTCATGATCTTCTTGGATAAGCTAAAGGGATATGCTTCAGTTTGTAATTTAATCAGAGTGTTCGCAATGTTAGTCAAATAGTAATAGGGTTTCATTCCATCATTGTCTTCTACACACAAATAAAGTAACACCAGAAGAGCCAAATGTTGGCCATTTAGTAGTTGGAAGGGGCTCTTCCCTGTGGTATAATGGTAACTAATACTATACGCAAACACAGAAGTGGATAGGATAAAACTCCAATCAGAAGGTTGATCTAATACTAATTTTTATAGTATGTTCATCAGGGTTCCGTTCACCCATTTGACCATTCCACTGGACTTGAGGTGGTATGGAGTCATCAGAACCTCACGGATACCCATAAGCTCATTCAGTTTTGTGAGGATGTGCAAGGTGAAGTTGGTATAATATCAGTGATAATGAATTGAGGGCAGCCATGTCACTGAATAATGCATTCCATTACAAAGTTAGCCACTGTGAACACTCCTAAATCCCGTATCAGCCACGCTTCAACCCACCAGGTCAAGTAGTTGATAGCCACCAGAGTATACTTACATCAGTTAGCTCCTGTTGGCAAGGGACCAATGATATAAAAGGGAAACCGTATGCCAAGCAAAATGTGGTTTCACTACCTGATACGAAGTCTTAATGTGGAATGGCTTCTCCACTTGGCACTGATGGCAACAGGAAATGGTTTTGAGCACATTAAAGTTCATGCTTTCCCAATAGTACTGAGGGTGCAACAACTCCATTGTCTTGCGCACCACATCATGTCTGACTGCCTTGTGGGAACTCATAATAATTCCTGGCTGTGCTGAGGGTTGCAGAAAATTCACCATAGAATTTCTGATCCACTTGTATAGTTCCCCATTCTGCTGGAAGGTATTTGTTCACATTTCATTCAACGCTTTAATCACTTGTGGTGGTTCGTCATCATATTTTCAGCTGAGCATCTTATTATACATTATATCACTCAGATCAACCATGACAGCAATTGTGGTAATCTTGATAAACAATTGGAATTTTGGTGTTTTGCTCCAGGTCGGTGAAAAATTTTGAAATTGTATGCCTGCAGTTTACAAGCCATTAAAGCCAGATGCCCTTCAGACTCTTTAAGATTCTGTAACCAGCGTAACAAGGCATGATCTGTTACAACTTTAAATTTCACCCCATGCAAATACACCCAAAATTAGTTTTAGGCGTAGATCATCGCTAAGCACTCCCACTCAGTCATGGTATAATTGCGCTCATGGCTGTTCAAGCTACAACTGCAGTATGATACGGGGTGCTCTTCTCCTTCCTCGTCCTTTTGGGATATGACTGCTTCCACAGCAGAAAGGGATGCATCCATCTGAACAATAAACTTTTTTTTTCAAAATTGGGATAGCGTAACACTGGCGCACTGGTCAATGCCATTCAAAACATATCAGAGAGTGCGTTGCTGAGGTTCCATCCATTCAATCATGGTGTCCTTTTTTAGTAGCTCAAATAGTGAGCCCTAATACAGAAGAAGTTAGGGATAAAGCGCCAGTAACATCTGACCATTACCAAAAATACCTCTAAATCCCACTTACTGTTAGGCAATGTCATTTTTCGAATAGCTTCCATTTTGGCAGGTTGATGTCTCAGCACTGTGGCATCACCCCAAACCCCAAGGATTCCAGATGGTCCTTAAATAAATGGCATTTACAGGGTTTGATCTTAATGTTGGCCTCACCAAGCCGGCGGAATACTGTTTCTAAATGGTCGAGGTGTTCAGATAAAGTTTGGGAGAAAACATTGATGTTATTGAGGTATACAAGGGTGCACGACGGCTTTAGGTCTCCAAGAATAGTGTCCATCGCCCGTTGAAATGTGACTGGGGCATTACACAGCCCTTACGGCATCCAGGTTGGTTGAAAAAAGCCCTTTGGACGTGATTATAGTGCACCTGTTCTGCCAGTGGCAACTCAATTTGCCAGTAGCCCAAGATCAGGTCCATTGCTGAGAAAAGACGAGATCCTCCTAGCTAATCCAAAGCGTCATCAATCCATGTCAAGGGATATGAGTCCTTTTTGGTGATGCTGTTGAGCTTCTGGTAGTAAATTACTACACGGTTAGTACCATCCTTCTTTTTTACAACTAGGACAGGGGAAGCTCATGGGCTCTTTGACGGTTCAAGCATCCCTTGCTCTAGTAGCTTGTCAATTTCCTCAGTTACTACTTCTTCCGCCACCCTTGATTAGCGGATCAGCCTTGACCTTATGGGAGTATGATCTCTAGTGTCTAGCCTATGAACCACCCCCTCGCGCGCATCCTAAATCATGGTCATCAGCAGCAATATCTCCTTATATTTTTGAAATAAAGCGATAACTTGATCCTTCTATGGTTCTGACAGCCCTAATAAATCATAGCATGATACAACTGCCATTACATTGATCTGTGGTTTGAAAGGCAGACCAAATTCCTCCAGTGACCCAAACTCATAAACCAAAAGAATCTCCTCAATGGGGATTACATGTAAATATGCCACTATCTGGTGGCGGCGGATTTGCAGTGGTACCATTTGTGGATTTGCAAGTAAAACTTTAATCTCCCCTCCCCTGGTAATATAATGCCCGGGGCCACATGGGGCTCAAACCGCAATTGCTGATATGGCCTAATAACTTCCCCATAAATTCCATCTGTAACTTCAATCACCAAGTCATTATTCACTATAACTTGATGCCCAGATGGAATAGATATAGGTACAGCAGCTTTTAGTGGAAGACCTTGATATTCATAAATCTGTTGAGGAAGGACTCAGGTTTTTCCCTTTAATTGATGATGCGCACAGGGATTACTCTATCGCTATAAGCTAGATTAATATTCCCATATGCACCGGATCATTTGGCACTCCACTAGAGGTGAAGTGAATTGGGATAGCTGACCCAATATCTCAAAAGTCTCATCCGTCATATCCATGACAGCCCCATAGTGTCACAAGAAGGCAGTTCCAATTAACAGATCATAATTACTATTTGGTAACACTATAGCTTGGGCTACCATGACAATAGAACCAAACCACAATGGAACCGCACTGTAAAATCCCTCAGAGACCGTATTTTCTGCTCCAGCAGTTCAATATATACCATCTGGTGTTCCACATCAGGTTTTAATGTCAACCTGGCAGCTAATTTTGTGGAGACTATATTGACAGGGGTACCTGTATCTATGATGTCATGGACTCAGGTTTTAGCTACAACCAGGTTGCAGTAAGTACATTTGGAGTAAGATGCGTCTAAACTGTTTATAACATGGACATTTAAGGAGTCTCTGTTTCCAAGGAAACACGCAATTTCCTCACCAATTCTGGGGTATTTCATATAATAGTGTTGACTAGAAGAGCGACGCCTACTGCTTGCAAGAAAGGTGCATCAGAGGAGGGGTCTAACTTTTCAGAGGAAACTTGGTCAAACGTTTGATAAGCATATGGCTCAACGTGCATCTGAGACCCTCTTCCAACATAGCCACAGACTGAACTCGTGTCAAAACATTTTTCTTTAACTGGCCGCTGATATAATGACTCATTGTTCAAGGGAACTCTCGCTGAATATTCTAAAATGAGTTCAAATGGGACATTTGGGTTTGGTATATCGGAGGTAGAGAGTCCCATCTCTAATCTGCTCTGACTTTTCCCTTGCAGTACTGTTCCAGCTGTACGCAAGAGACCTGTTGATTGGGGCACCACTGTGCCAGATGCCCCTGTTGACTGCATTTGAAACTGCTGACCACATAGGACCCACGTCCCTTATTAATGTGAAACAAGCCATATCGAGAGTTGGGCTGGAAATGATCATAATAAACAGGTTTAGGGTGATAGTTGGGCCGGTGACAATAAGCAGGTATGGGGTGGACGTTTAACTGGGGAGGGTAACTTGGTGGAATCTGAACATACAGACAAAGTTCCCCAAGTAAGTTGATTCAGAAGTGGTAGCAGATAATTTTTCTCCATATTAGGTGGAGGGAAGTTGGCTGATATATGGCGCAAAAACTGAACAATTTTTTGTAAAGGTAAGACTTCAATTAACATTGGGGTCATAACGGTATATAACTCACGGTATGGCTTCACAGAAGAAGTCATCACAATACACATGTCAGATTTGGATAAAATTTTGGCCCCAATTAGCATGTGCGATTCTGCCATAAATTGCTCAGCAAATGTGGTGAGGGTCTCATTACGCTGAAACCTGATGGTCAAAAACTCGCCCTTCCTCTGTGACATCTTTGAAGTTCTACCAAACAACTGTAACACCATCTCTTTGACTTCTTGGTATATAATGGAACTGCCTGAAAGGTAATCGACGACTTGATCAGCACTTCCAACATCCAAGATATAAATTAACAGTTTCACTCTCCATTGATATGAGGCTCCTTCCGTCACAATTTTAAATCACTAAAAGAACCCATGAATATTCCCTTCATGATCAAATGGAGGCAGCTTATTGCTGCAAACCTCCTGGAGCAGCTCATCTTGTTTTTTAAGCACAGCTTCCAATGCCATTTTCAGCTCCACATAAGCAACTGGCCCAGTGTGTTGTGTAGGATTTGTATCAAAACAACCTGGATGCAACATAGCCAGCAACTGAGTTTTTATTTTTTAAAATTGATCAATGGGCCCCCTGTAGTGAGCATTACTGCCAGAAAATTGAATATAGGCTTTGCTGGTTGGAAGACCAACCAGTATGAAGACTGGTTGGCCCTTTCCATTTTGACATAGGCGACGGGGCCAGCAGCGCCAGCTAACCCCTTGGCATGTCACCCGCGCCATTTGGGGATCCCCCAGCCTAAACTTCAACCAACAAAATAAATTTAAACTTATAACAAAAGGTAGATTAGGCAAAGGAGATATTTATTGAGAGGGAAGCACCAGGTATCTATACTATTTTCAAAAGGGCTACTTTGCCCACCGTTGACCTAGCAACTCTTCCACTAGTTTTTCCAGCCAAATACTCTTCTTATTCTTCTACTGTACTATTCTCTTCCCTGGCGTCAGCCCTCTTGCTCCATCCTCCCCAATGTCCAAATTAGTTTTGGCTCATCCTTGGCCTTAAGTCGCCAGTGAGCATATTTAAAATATTAATCTAGATAAATGTCAAATTTGGATTTACCCTTCAAGTTTATAATAATGTACTGGAAATAACTTCAGTCACTCGCTTTGACTCAGATTATCTTGTCATCTCACCAACATCTCTTCTCATCTTATCCTAGTCAATTGATTAGGAATCGCCTTATTCAGGCAATAATTGATTATATTAAATGAGGTTCCAGAAACAATTTCGGCCACCTCAAACCCATAATTGTCAGATCCGCTGACATTGGACTATCAGTACAGGCAGCAAATTCATAGATGAACGATTGAAGCAAATGCATCAGCTTTCCACCAGAAATCCCACAACAGTTCACAAATGGCAGTTGGTGTCAAACACTAATTCCGCTGACTGATATTAATTGGATCATCCTCAGCTATTAGTCACTGGTGATCCTTATACTAATTTGGGGCCACCAATTGGCCCCACTCAAACCTACTTCCAAACTTGACAGAATACTAATTTCAGCTCAATCCAAATTGGGGAACAACTAACCAGCAATTATATCAAATAATACGAAATTCAGTCAATAAGGCATTCCACCAGGATTGGTCATATCATCCCAAATAACAAAAAACAATGAAGGATTCCATCTTGTTAAAATTACGACTCATCCACCCACATAACCAGATGGTAATCCTCCTACTTCCAACTTCAGCTTGTGGGGCAGGCGTCCAGGGCTTGCCCCTCCCCGCTACCATCAACTGCTGAACTAAAACACGGTGGCATATCTACACCACCTCTTCACCAACCTATCAGCTACTTAAGCACCAACCAGCAGAGCCCCTTGTAGTGAGCACCAATGTTATAAAATTTACAGAATTGTTGAGATACACCGTAAGGGATTTTGCACAGGGTTTGGCCCACTGAGCTATAGGACCAACAATATGATGTTCGTTGTCCTTGAAACAACATAATAAACTTATCTAATAAATATGGAGCACTTGCTCCCACTACACTCTTTTTATTTAATATAATAAATACAGCGGATACTTGCTGTCCGCTCACCCTAAACTATAAAAACATAATTCTTTCAATAGCCCATCTCACTTATATACAGCGGCTTTGAACAATACCACTCTCATAGCTTGGACTATTCTGTTCCACCGATTCCATCGATTTTGTCTTGTTAATTTTTAGCTCTTTATCACCCTAATTGTAGGCGATTTAATTCATATTCATCAATTGTCAACATCACCATATCACCATATCACCTTATTTAGAGGCAATCCAAATAATAACCATTATATCCCAATATCACCTCAGCTCAAGGTACTTGAATAATCATAACTGATATCATTTCAGTGGATTCTTCCCAATCCGCCCTAGCTGTCCCAAGATTATCATCCAGTCTATCAGAATCGCGACAGCATCTTACCCCTCTTTAACAATGCAATTTCTGCAGTCAAGCATACCTTAAAAACTATATGGGATATCAAAGAGGCACTTCTAGCAGTAGCTGAAAATTATAAACCTTAACTTCTGCATGACGTACCAAAGTGAGAAGCAACTCCGACTTTTTTCAGCCTTTTCTATGGCTGTATCCCACTGGAACCCAGCTGCTGCAGAGCTGCAATGACCTAATATTCCTCCACCATGTGAGTCCAACCAGAAACTATTGGCAGTTAGGAAGCAGCGCTCCCCCAGCTTCAGGTTTAAAAGATCAGTTTTGTAAAAGAATTTATCACTTTCCTGGTCCCTCTCTTGCTGAGCGGTATACTACGATGAATAACGCATCACACCCTCCTAAGCCGCCGCCTAAATCCCCCTCAGCCTCAACTCAGGCTGCATCTAGTTCAAAAACCTGCCGTTATGGGTCAGCCCAAGCCGATCACTCCAAAGGCAACTGTTAAAGCCATTACACTTCCACCATCTCCCCCCAAAAGTTGATACAGCCATGGTGCTCCATTCAAAAGTCAAGAGGGTAGATGAGAGTGACAAAGCCCACCCCTGTGAGGAGATAAGGCTGGTTTCTCTGCCCCCTCTTAGTAACTCATTGAGGTGCATTGACAATCCCACTGATGACAAGTCTGAGGGGGTGGTGAAGATGCAGGCTATTATGCTTTTGGAGCCCCAATGGAAGTGCAGATTCCGGATAGGTTGAAGACAGAAAGAATTGATATTACCATAATACCACAACAAACTTATATTCAACAGTTGTTGAGATTTTTAAAAGATTGGTACCGCTAGCGATGAGGACCAGCCTATTGGTACAGTAATATGATCCATTCAGCAGGTTCATACCCTCCAATATATCAAAGACAACTACCCTGCGATGGCTTAACGCCTTGCTTCCACTCTTCGTTTAAAGGAGGTCTTGCCCTCCCTCCAACTTTTGGTAGCACAATAACCAAGGTGGAGGTTGTTGCCAATAAAGTGCACATTCTAGCTGTCCTTATTATGGGTGTTCCAGTGGACGTGGTCTCTTCTAATCTTATCAAGAAAATTAAGTTGGCGCTTGATCTGGCTATTAAAAAGAGTTTGGAACTGCAGAGCATAACAATACTCGAGCTATTGGAGTAAACTCTTCTCTACTCATATGAATTGGGAAACTCTTACTTGCCATCCCTGCGGTGGCTTTGGAAAACAACGCATATGCCCTTCTCATTGGTACTCAATTCTTGATTGAGTATGAGAAAATCATTAATATAAAATAGAGATTTCTTTCCCTTTTAAATTAAGAGGTTCCCATGGTCTTTACAAATGATGAGCCTAAGAAGAAGGAATATACATGCGTAATTGAGTACCCTTCTTCTGCCCTCACCCTTACTTATACCACATTGGGAAGAAATACCAAAAAGCTGCCTGACTATGTGGATGGTTCCAAGGGCAGCCCATTGTATGCGTCAGAGGAGGTAATCGTCAAAGTGGGTTAACAAAAGTTGATAGACACCAAAATTACTATGCAAATCCTCCATAATTGCCTTCTGCACTTAACAAGCGTTGATGGAATAAGCCATTTGGAACCTCGAGTTTTTCCAGGTATCCTAGATCCTGCCTAACAGCGACCTATCAATCTTATGCTGGGAAATCTCACTAACAAGGAAATGGTTGTAAAGAATCATCAGGAGATTGGAAAAGCCCAGTTGCTCCCCATTGAAGACATCCACCAAGTCCATTATATTGGGTCTATGCTAGATATGGGACTACCAATGGACCAAATGATATGCGCTTTACCCAACCTGAAGATTTCTGATGAGCTAACTCCCGCTGAACTTAAAAAAGTTCATTCCTTACTGGAATCCTATAGTGACATTTTCTCCAAATCTGATACTAACTATGGGCTTATGAAAGGCTGTTGCCACACCATCAATGTTGGTGATGCCAAGCCTATTCGATCCAAGCCTTATCAGAAATCAAAATTTGAGGACTCCAGATGAGGAGGGAGCTAAAAGAGTTACTGGACGCAGGGCTACTGGTGCCTTCTCAAATTAGCTGGTCATCTCCACTATTGTTTATAAAAAAGAATAATGGTGGACATTGAATAGTTATGGACTACCGCAAGGTGAATAACCTCAATAAGAAGGACAACTACCCAATTCTGTGAATTGACGACGCTCTGGACCAACTATCTGGGTCTAAATTCTTTTCCGCCATGGACTTGGCTAGCGGATACTGGCAAATGGGCCTTTCTCCACAACACCAGTAAAAGTGTGCGCTTATCTGCACTGAGGGTCTTTTCCAACCTACCCGATTAACACAAGGGTTGTGTAATGCACCATATCTTTCCAGCGAACCATGGACAAAATTTTTCAGGACCTTAAGCTTAGTTGCATGATTGTATATCTAGATGATATCAGCGTTTCTTACTGAACCTTTAATGAGCACCTTTCTCATTTAAAGGAAGTTTTCCAACATTTATGGGCCTCTAACATTAAGCTGAAACCATCCAAATGTACTTTCTTCCAAAGGAAGTTAGACTTCCTGGGTCACACCATCACTTCAGATGGGATCCAGCTTCTCCAAGATAAGGTCGAGGCGATATCCAAGATGCTTTTCCCCAAAACCTTTTGTGATATTCAGGTGTTTTTGGACATTATGGGGTACTAACATCAATTCATCCTCAAATTTGCTCAGCTCAGTGAGCCCCTCATAAGCCTTCTAACTAAAAACTCTCCTTTCCATTGGGGAGTGGAACAACAAGCTGCTTTTGAAACGCTAAAAAAGCTATTCCAGCAACAGCCAATTTTGCGCCACCCTGATTATAGTAAACCCTTTATGCTGTTTACTGATGCTTCCAATTACGCAGTTGGAGCTATTTTGGCCCAACTGGATGAGCATTGGGTTGATCACTCCGTTTCATATTTCAGCAAGATGCTTTCAAAGGCAGAACGCAATTATAGCATTACTAAGAAGGAATGCCTGGTCGTCTTGTTTGCTGTTAAACACTATCGCTCTTTCTTATATGGGACCTCATTTTTAGTAATTACTGACCACGCCTCCTTAAAATGGTTAAAAAATATGAAGAATACCACTGGTCAGTTGGCACGCTGGGATTTAAAGCTCCAGCACTATGATATGACCATTGTACACTGAGCTGGGACAAGTCACATGTTTGTAGATGGGTTGACTCAGCTGCCCATCCTTCATTTAGATAATAGTGAAGCGGAGCAGCTACATGATCTTCAAATGACCCCTGATGCATGGGAGGATGAGGACGAACCAATTTAAAGGATGCTAGCTCTCCATTCCCATAACATGAAGGTTAAAAATGGCCTTCTATACAAGAGCAGTGTGTGGTAAACTGGTTACCCTACCTCCGACCTTCAGAACAGTACCTGTCATTATGGAGTGTCATGCCCTCCTATAACATAGCAGAGTGAGAAACCTATGAATGGGTAAAAGAATGTTATCATTGGGAAGGAATCATGGAGACCATTGTCTAAGCCTTGAATGCTTGCTTAAAATGTAAGAAGCAGTCCAACTTCAAAACAAAGTATCAATATAAGCCTACCACCCCTCAACAGCCTTTCCACACAATAAGTTTCAATTTGATTGGCCCTCTCCCCAAACTACGGGTGGAAATCAATTTATCTTGGTGGAAATTGATCACTTTACCAAATGGGTTGAGGCAGTGGCTCTTCCAGCTCAGACGGCAAAGTCCACGGCCACTTTCCTCTACCAGTATATCTTTACCCAACATGGTTGCCCCAAGTTTTGCTCTGCAATAATGGTAAAAACTTCACCTCCTGAGTGGTGAAGATTATAACAACTTCTATGGGCACCCAAAAGCTCTTTTCCGCCCCCTATGACCCTTTGACTAATAGTACCGTGGAAAGAGCAAATGGGACCCTGGTTTCTATATTACAGAAGTTGGCTACTTCAGATCCCCTTCACTGGGATCAGTACTTACCAAGTGCCCTCATGGCGTACCACATCAGTATCATTGGATCCTTAAAATGTCACCTTTCTGAGCTATATATGGGCGAGAATTTGGGGTTCCAGCCTTACTTTCAATAGATATCTTAACTGATAAGTCTTATCCTGAGCAAGCTATGAAGATGTTAGCCTAACATATCATATAGTTGCAATCAGAGGCAATGACCAACTTAGCAAAGACAGTCACAAAAGAGGGTCAAGCTGCCAATAAGCTCCGGAATCCTCTTCCTTCCTTCCAAGTATCTGACTTGGTGCTTTATAAACATATCTTTATCACAACTTGAAGGGAGAAACTCGGGTCTATCTGGGAAGGGCCATTTTCAATCACATATAAGTGAGGAATGAGTACTCCATCAAATCCCTCGCCTCCAGATAAACCATTATTAGCTGTACATGGCCGCTTTCTATGACCTTATTCTCCCCCACATTCTTGAGAGGGTGATGTCAGACATTTGCCCTCCATGCTACAGGATAAGAATGTTTTGGGGCAAAATTGGCCACCAAGGACAGATGTCAGACATTTGAAAGTCTCCAATACTAATGAGATTAAACCCAAGTTAGATGAAAATTTGGTTGGCCAAAAGACCTCGACCAATTCTCGATGGAAACCTGCAAATTGGGGTAAAAACATTTAGAATCCTGCAAAGGCGTAAATATAAAATTGAACAGTTAGATTACTCTGACAACTCAACGGACCCTGGGGCTACAATTGGAAGGTACTTCCTCAGCCAAAACAAGGTCCTTCAGAGCACCTATGTGGGACCACCCCTTTTATAGGTTTAGCAGGGGTCCTCCAAGGTGCAATAAATTTCTCAAATGGGATTGGCTGAAGTTTATAAAAGTTTGCCTCACGGGTATGTTTTGGCCAATAATGATGCCTCATCCATCGTTCAGTCCCAGAGGTGCGAGTTTGTCAAGCCTCAATGGGCTAAAATTGCATATTACTAAATACAGAAATTACCAAGCCCTACAAACGTCGAGCTTCAACGTTTAAATACCTTTATTGAACTATATAGGAGATACTCTCTTTTACCCCTGCGTGGCGCCTGATAAATTTTAAGAATCCATATTTCCATAAGGTTTTTAAGTTTAAGTATGTTATTATCTTGTGGTATCAAACCCCCATTGTTGGAATTTGGGGGAATAAAAACCAAGCGAGCATCTATTACACCCAAAATCCAATAGCCATTGCATCTTTGTATTAACTTTTTGGAGGTCAGACCCTCTTGCTTGGCACTATTATATTATCCACTATAATCCAGAGTTTTTATAGTCAAGAGTTTTACAAGCACTCAAATTAGGGATAATACCACAGCAGTGTTATCCTGCTTGTGGTTACTAATCTAAGCCCTCTTGTCAAACTGCTTTATGGCAGTACTCAGGGGCCCTGCTATCACATTAGACGAAGCTCACTTAACATGTTGTCCCTGGTTCTAGAGATGGTGGATAAGCCTTCAAAACGATCCCAGCCTGCTAGGTATGAACACATAACCACAATCTGATGGTCATCTTCTCACTCTTGTTACTTATAAAAGAAGCCACCCATTTCCTCCCCTCCCACAAGCAAGTCCAACTCGCTCATGTTATGAGCAGTCTTCTCCAGAATAACAGGCTAAGCCGTGAAGTTCTAAGCACAATACATGTGACCTTCCCCTTGATAAGACTTCAAGCCTGTCTTACTCTCTAACTCATGATGAACCTCCTTATTTTTCACTCAAGATTTCACAAATAGTGGCTGTCCTTCCCCAAAACCTGATGGACTAGTTCACTGAGTTGTCGGAAACTCAGTCAGCTCTTCCCCCACATTCTGGATGAATGTCTCCAAATTAGTTAATAGAGCTGACACGCCTGATAACTCACAAGACGCTTCTTGGTCTGCCCTCCTAGCTCTCATGAAGGGGAAGATGACAGTATTAGTGTATGCACATATGTACCGCCCAGTGGCCAAGGCAGCCAAAGTCACCTCATCCCAGATCATGTGAATGTTCTTCCAGAAAATCCATCATGGCATCCTTATCACCATAGCCGCCACTCACCTGGGAGCAACCCTCATTGAGGAAGTTTCACTTGCAACCCAGGTGGAGGGGCAATTGGCATTAGCCCAAACGAAATCCCGTCTTATATCAAAACAGGGGAAGTTCCATGTCGCCGTGCAGAATCTGAGCCTTATCTAGCCCCTTACAGAAGCCCCCTCAAGGATGCCCAGTGGTCCTGCCAATGGGGTGACCCTCTCTGAAACCCCATAGAGGGCATTCCCAGTCCTATTTACAATTTTAATCCAGACCCCACGTGCAATGCCACAAATAATAGAAGAAATGCCTCATTCTATCTCTATGCTACATCTTTGCTACAGATTGGGGTGACAAGTGGAGGGGTGAAGAAAAACTTTGGGCGCTGGTAGACACAAAGGCAGAGGACAACTATCTAGATATCACGTTAACGCGAAGATTGAAGCTGGAGATGGAATGGAAGGGAGACGTTACACTAGCAGTGTTGCAAATTTTGCGATCCGCTACAGCAGGCTCCACTAGTGTACCAGGCTAAACAATATGAGGACTGCTTACTCTTGTTGTTTCGCCTTCAATGGCGTACCTTTTCACTACAATTCCATGTCCAGCATTAACCCAGAAGACCTAAAACTTCGCCTAAGCGCCATTGGCCCCTTTTGGGAGTCCACCAGTGGTCCTCAGCCCCTTTCATGGACACCCTGGCCCCTTGCGCCTTCTCCCTCATGACCAAGTACCAGCCCTTCTTGGGTGTGCACTGGAAAGTCAATACCCCATCTTGAGAAGCCCGGCTCCCTAGCTACACCACCCTCATGGCTGACAGCCATCAGCCCTTCATTATTGATGGCCAGTTTCCCAGGTTCCATTGGTTTTTTTGTAGGGTTGAGGTATAGGAGTTGGCAGCACCAGCCACTCCAGGTGCATCATCCCACATCACCTTGGGGATCTCCAGTCCCACCTTTACCATTTAACCGATTTCACTACTAAATAATTAAAGCTGGGCGAAAGAGAGCTTTATTATGTTGAATTTAGAACTATTTATACTAGCGGTTTCCATGACAATCAGACTTTTGCCTATAAGAAATCATCACCATATATTGTTAGCATCCAAACCAATCATCAGAGCTTCTGCTTTTACTTTTCCCCTCATTTTTTTGTCGATTTGGTTATTATATATTAATTTGACATATCCTCTGCATAAGTTGCCAGTCAGTCATGCAAAGCTTTTTATTATAAACATGCTTGAATATCCTCAGCCTTTAGTCACCTTTAATTCAGGACCCTAAGTGGTGGTATGGTCATCTCTGAATATAATATTAAAACTTCAGCACCAAAGCCAATAATCTGATTATTTTTGGCGTAAGTCGCTGGATAATCCCTAAATAGTACATGATTGGGTTATACCTGGCATCAGTCTCCAGTAACCCCATACATCTTAAAAACCAAATTGGCATTCACCATAACTTATAATTATATTGACATCCCTTGGCTTTAGTCACCGGTTTTTAATCTCTAATAATATCAGTAAAGTGTTGATCATCCTTGGCATAAATTACAAGTGACTAAAATAACCTAATTCGCTATTGAGGACAATCCCAGAAAAATATAGACTTGGCGAAATCATCAAAATAGCTCAGCCCAATCTTATAAAGAGCACAAATTGGCACATATTTATTGTATTTTATCAAAACTCAGTAATTTGTTAATCCGCTGTCACTGGTTAATATCATCCCTTATTTTTATATTAATGGGAGGAAATCATTTGGTTAATTTTCTTAGAAGCAGACACCTCGACATCAGTGGAATGTTTGAAAGAAAGCCCAAGAGATGCTTCCAAAAGGCCTCACAAGTTGCAAGGAGCATTTATTGCTATCAGAAACCTTCCTGTAAATGTCAACAGAGTGTTTATAACTCTCCACTTCCCAGCTTGGTGGTGCATGAAACACTAGGCTAAAGCAAGGGAACTTGTCGTCAGAGTGAACATATAAATAGCCCTACAGTGGGAGCTGGAGCTAAGGCGACATAAGGCTAGGGTGTGTAGCATGGTAAAGATAATAATAGAACGAGCAAACAGGAAAGCTTAGCTGTGCCCCAAGGGGCAGTTCATAACCAATTTTTGTACAGAGATAGATTGCATGAGTAACCTGGTTTGGAGGAACCTGGTAGGCCCAGAGGTGTACATGAGGTTGCACTTAATTTAAAAGAAATAAACTGGCTAAAACGTCGCAAGACCTCCTCAAAGAGGTCCGCCACAGGTTCGCCCAAGTCAACATATAGAAAAATGTAAAAACGACTATGGTGTTTACAGGGGAAGATGACCAACGAGAAACGTTGGTCTTGAGTAAACATAATCAAGCCAACTTATAGGAATTATTGATCAGAGAAAGTGATACTAAGCTTTGGTGCACCAATAGGCGCACGCTTCCATTCAAAAGGGTAACATACTTTGAAACCAATCTTACTCAAGTGATCAATTAGAGTCAAACCTGCCCTGAGCTTGCAATTTCATAAAAAATGGGTTTTAAACCCCTGGTCACTAATTAAGTGAATCAGCCATTGTTGTTTAAAATAAAACTCACCTGTTTTTGTGTGAGAGCCAAAACAGGGGTCTGGGCTTTAGAAAACTCAATTTACCAACCTGGGAATATCTAGCCTGTAACCAGAGTTGATTTAAGGTGTTCTTAAGGTCAGAAAAGTCCTGCAATTTGACCTTTTGGACCTCCTTCCTTCCAGATTTGTCACTGCTGTTGGTTCTCTCAATAAGGTCATGTAAACATGACAGTAAACTTTTTGACTACTGATCGCTGTAGTCTTGAGTTTAATGCACAGGTTCTTATGTGTGTTGTAATAATACTTGATATAGTTGATTTTAGATAACTTTTTGGATTGGTGGTAATAGGAAAACTAATTCCTTAGTTGAATCTTTAGCCAAAATGGAGTATTGGTCTATCCAACGCACTCTTCTTATCTTTAAGATATTGATAAAATAATGAAAAAAATCTCTTTCGCTTTAATAGCTAAATCAAAGCAAAATTTTAATTTTATTTTAAAAAAAATACAAAAATGACCGCTTGATTGAGCTAAATATTACTGATGTTGATGCCATCGACGTCTGCTACCCTGGCTTGGGGTGGTGGTGTGCCGCCATCTGGCATCTTTTGGCCACCACCAAGCGCCAGGGCAGGCTCAGCTAGCCCCCTAACACTACTGGGCGTTATGTCCCCTTGGGACATAGCCTATCATCTTGCAAGTTCCCAGGCGGTGCTCAGAGCCCTTTGGTGCTCCCATGAAGCAATTTGCACTTTGGACTATGGGTCAAATATGGGAACCATTTCCCATATGCAAGTGCAGCCATCATCGAGATGACCACAGCAGTGTTTAAACCCACCAGCTTCACAGATTTCCACCCCTTTAAGAGGTATTTCAACCTCAGTTTCTATTCTGAGGCTGATGCAAATACAGCATCTAAAGCTGCAATTGATTTATAGATAAATCCCTCTTCCAACTGTTCAAACCTGACTCCCAGATGAGGCCACTTTGGTGGTCCAGTTTACCAAGTCGCCTTCCTAACTTTCGCCCAAATGCCTCTGCCATGAGATCACGGAGGGTTTGGCAATTTATGGTGCAGACCCATGTTGCAATTCATGGTTCCAAATGGAGCAGATCATTTAACAGGGCCATGTACCTTTGCAACAATCCGCCCATTTCATCTTGACACTCACCTCATGACTCTCCCTCACATGGTGATCAGATCCGCCCCTGATCACCCTAATGGGTGCATGTCAAGAATGGTCAACCATTTTCCCCTTGCGCTTTGAATTTGATCACTTGAAGCTCAAGTTCCCTACAGCTTTTTTCTGCTGCTTCCACTGCTTCTCCCATTGGCATTGGATCAGTGGCTGGTTTGACTCAAATTTTTTTTAATGGGGCTTAATACTCCTGCCCCCAACCTTGGTGAATTCTGACACCGCTTCTAAGATGGCAGCCAATCAAAATTTGAAAATTAAATTTTTTAACAATTTGACTGGATTATAAAAATCCTGAATTGATGGCTGATTTAGTTTCAGATGAGCTGCCATAGTCAATGGCAAGTTCCCAATCAGCTTCTGACACTGCCCCAATTCCAGTGACTGGCCAGTGATGGCTGAATCCAATCCATTCGAGGCTCTCAAATGGATTTATGAGGATGAACGGCCATACCATGTCAAGCTAGAGTTTGCTTTGGGAGAATTTTTTGTTGATCCTCCTGAATTGTGGCACTGCCATTTTCGCCCTCAAAATGGTTTACCAGCCTATAATAATATTAATAATATGACAGTTGAAGCTGTTGCAGCTCCTGCTAACACCCTCCTCTGCCAACAACTCCATGAGGCGATGAAACCCTTGTCAAGGGTATTCCCTCCCAAATTTCCCCCGTGATTTTGAGGAGGATGCAAAATACAAAATTGAGGAGCTCACTTTTGATGTGAGCTATGCTTTGCATTGATATGGCAAAAACTTCTCTTTTTAACCCCGCTTATCCCAAAACCTGCTAGCGCATCAAGTCTTTCACTTGTGTTCCAGCTCTCATCACTTTAAATGAGCACACTTGCTCAATACGTTGAGGCAATGGACATTGCTGGCCTTATAAACAAAGAAAACCCACAACTGTACCTCCTTATTCCCAGTGTTACTGATGCTCCCACCCCAATGCTGTCCGCCATGGTCTGCCAGCTAAAGCGGACACCAGAAAAAAGTTTCCTAAAGCTTTCTCGCCATCTGATATGGCTTCCTAGGATGTTAACTGAGGTGCCATACTAGAAGGTTTTTAATTTCTAATAATCCCTTTTTTGGGCCTTTTGCAAATCAGGATGCGTGGCGGCTCCCCCTTTTGGGTTGGGCACCACTAGTGCTAAAAAAGATAAACTGATGTAAATTTTCCCTCAAACGCTTTCCTCAAGTTGGGACTTAATATTGGAAATTAACCCAATTTAGGCTCAAAGGTTCCAGGTTGCTCTCTTGACGCAGGAGCCCATTGAGACCAGAACACTAACAAACAGACAAAGGATCCTTGATCCTTCCAAACTTTACTCTCAAGAGTTAATTACAACAAATGTAAAAGCAGGCTAAATGTTATACTATTTGATTATGAACTAATATTTCTAAAAAATGCTAGGGTTTTTATAGACAAGAAGGCGGACAATCTTTCAGATAATTCTCTTAAAATCAACTTACTGATTTCCTGAAACTATTGACACTTAGAATTACTTAAAAATGATGCAAAATGCCTTTGTCTTAGTTAGTCTTGAACAATGTAACGTTTCACAGATTGGTAGACATCTCTTTGTGTTAGGAAGCGTACAAAGATGGTCTTGGGGCCATGCTACCTGATTCCAACTACTAACTACCACTGAAACAAGCAATAAACACTTCAGTAGATTTTAAAAACGACTTTAATTGCTCATCACCGCTGCTTGAACAATCCACTCTGCAACCTGACTTTTAGCTATCAAGTTTTCTCAAAATGCTTAGTTAAAACTGTTGGGAATTATCCTCAATGAAACATTAGTCAAAACCCATAATTGTAGTATCCTTTGTTTAATTACAATTACTAATTTAGTAAGCTTCAATCGCCAAACAATAGATTTCTTTGCAATCTTTGAAATGCTAATTGGCAAACAAGATGGATAATATGGACAACCAAATTTCCAACACATCCCTCAATTGACCAGATTACCCAGCAAGACAGTTTTCTCCTTTTAATTTTTTTCTTATATTACTTTATTAGTTTTCTTTTGAAATGGTACTAACCTATCAATATGTTCAGAGGTCCATCTTTATCAATACAAAACTGGTTTAGAGTTTTTTTCTGAACTCAACTAAAGATTATTATTCGCAGGTCTCTGTTTCAAGGCTTAATCACCAGGACTTAACCTACTATCAGTGTTATAAAATTTTCGGTATTCTATAGATACGCCAAAGGGTTTTTTTCACAGGGTTCAACCCACTGAGCAATTAGGACCAATGATATGATAGTTGTCATTCTTATAACAATAGAATAAACTCAAATAAATATGGAGCACTCTCTCCCACAACCCTCTTTTATTTAATATATTAAACTACAGTGGATCCTCGCTGCTCTGCTCACTTATAAACAATTAACAACTTTCTCTCATAAATCATCTCATCTCACCTATATCTCAGCAACTTCAGATAATACCGCTTCCTTAGCTTAGTGATTCAATTCGCCATATCTCATTGGTTCCAGCAATTCTTCATTTGTTAATTTCACAATTGCCTAATTTGTGTGATTTTCCATCTATTAATAATACACCAATATTTCCAACCTAATATCGCCTCATCTCAGGGTGCCCAAATAATCATCACTCATACCAAACTCGGCAGATCCTATCCATTCTGCCATAATGACTTAGGGCTTATCATCCAATCATATCAGAATCTTGACATTACCCTTCTTGGCTATATGATAAGGCTCCTATTGCTTATACGCCTGGAGGAACTTTGCATGCACTCAGTTGATGATCTGACCATTAGTGGGGTCCTTGATAGTATATGTATCCATACCTGTCTTCTCAATAACCTCGAATGGCCAATCCAGATACTGGCCAAATTTTGCTTCCGCCCAAACCCATGTTAATAATGGGATAGAACCATGTCTCCTTCTATGAACTGAGTTAACCCACTACACCATTTTTAATTGAAAGCTTGAGTCTTAGTGTTATTGGCTAAAATGAACGAGTATGCTTCAGTTTGCAATTTGATCAATGCAAGCTAGGGTCATCAAATAACGGTGGGGGTACATTCCACTGGTATCTTCTACACAGGTGTATAGCAGTGCTGGAAGAGCAGGGTGTCGGCCATATAGTAATTAAAAAAAACTCTTCACCATGGCAGAGTGATAACTAATATTATAAGCGTGAAGATGGCAGAGGACAAAAGGGACTCCAATCTGAGGGTCGTTCCACTACTAATTTATGGAGCATGTTCATTAAAGTCCTATTGACCCACTCAACCATTCTGTTGAACTCAGGGTGGTATGGGGTTGTCAAATACCCTCAGATGGCCATCAGCTCATTGAGATTTTGTAATATGTAAGAATTGAAGTTAGTTTTGTTATCAGTAAGTAGGAACTGAGGACAACCATGCCGTTGGATAATACATTCCATTATGAATTTAGCCATTGTGACCGCCCATAAATCCCATATCACCCTTGCTTTAACCCACCAGGTTAAATGGTCAATTGCTACTAAAATGTACTTGGACCAGTTAGCTCCCATTGGTAGAGGGATGATGACATCCAGGGAAATCTTATGCCAAGCAAAGTGCTGCTTCACTAACTGGTATGAAGTCTTTTGGTGGAACGGTTTTTCCAATTGACACTGGTAGCAGGAAGAGATAGTATCAATCACATGAAAGTTCATGCTTTCCCAGTAATACTGAGTCTGTAAGAATATTATTGTCTTACATACACCGCCATGTCCAATGGACCTATGTGCGCTCATAAGAATTTTAGGCTGTGCTGAGGGTCGCAGAAAGTTCACTGTTGAATCACCAATCTGATTATACAACTCATCATTCCACTGAAAAGTATTGGCTCACATTTCATTCAACGCCTTTATGACTTGTGGTGGCTCATCATCGTACTTACCAATAAGCATCTTATCATACATGATGTCACTTAGATCCGCCTTTACTGTAATTGCTGGTAATCTTGACAAGCAGTCTGCATTATGGTGTTTGGCTCACAGCTGGTGAAGAATCTCAAAATTGTAAGCCTACAGTTTAAGGGCCTGTCGAGATAGACGCCCCTCCAGATACTAAAGGTTCTGTAACCAGCGTAACGAGGCATGATCTGTTAAAACTATGAGCTTTACACCATGCATTTATACTCTGAATTACTTGTAAGCATAGATCGCTGCTAAGCGCTCCCATTCAGTCACAGTATAATTACGTTTGTGACTATTCAGGATTTGACTACAGTATGCTCTGGGTGCTCCTCCCCTTTGTCATCTTTTCAGGACAGAACTGCCCCACAGCGGAAAGGGAAGCATCCATCTGTACAATAAATTCCTTTCCAAATTTAGGATAGTGTAGTAATAGCGCTTTGATCAACACTGTTTGAAGTGTATCAAAGGAGTGTTGCCATAAGGGTCTGTAGATTGAGCTGCCTTTCTTTGATAAACTTCAAATATTTGAAAGTATTTGGAGCTATGTTTATTAAAAGTTAACATGGGATGGGATACTTGTTATTGCCTTACTTTAAAAAGGAGTGTTGCCAGCATTCCGTCCATTCAAACATGACATTTTTTTAATAACTTAAACAACAGACCTCCAATACAACTAAAGTTTGGTATGAAGCGGCGATAGTAGCCATTCATCCCTAAAGCACTTTTAAATCTCGCTTACTGTTTGTTGTAGTTATCTTCCAAATGGCCTCCACCTTAACTGGTTGGGGCCGCAGCCCTGTTGCATCAACTACAAACCCAAGGTTTTCTAGCTGATCCTTGAAAAAGTGGCATTTCAGGGGTTTTATTTTGATGTTGGCCTCAGCCAACCGGCGGAATACCTCTTCTGAATGGTTAAGGTGCTCATAAAACGTACAAGAAAAATGTTGATGTCGTCTAGATATACAAGAACGCAGAACAGCTTCAAATTGCCAATGATTGTGTCCATCGCACGTTGGAATGTAGCTGGGGCATTACACAGCCCTTCTGGCATATGTGTCAGTTGAAAAAGCCCCTTTGACGTGATAATGGCGAATTTCTCTTGCTCTACCGCAGGAAACTCAATCAGCCATTATCCAGATATCAAATCCATTTCAAAAAAGTAACGAGATCCTCCCAACCAGTCCAAAGCATTGTTGATTCATGGAAAGGGGTATGGGTCCTTTTTCATAATGTTGTTGAGCTTCTGGTAGTCTATTACTACCCAGTTGGTACCTTCCTTCTTTTTAACAATTAAGACAGGGAAAGCCCATGGGCTCTTCGATAATTCAAGCATTCCTTGCTCTAGCAGGTTATCGATTTCTGACATGACAACTTCTTATGCTGTTCTAAATCAGCGGATTGGCTGAGATTTGATGGGTAGATGATCCCCAGTGTCCACTCAATGGATCACTCCCCAAACACACCCTAGGTCGTGATCATCAACAGCAAAGATCTCTTTGTATTTTTGAAATAAGGCTTCCACTTGATCTTTCTGGTCTTCCATTAACCCCATTGAATTTTCACGTGGTACTACTGCCATTACGCCAGGCTGTGGTTTGATAGGCAGACCAAATTCATTTAGCAAACTGAACTCATGAACATGGAGGACCTCCACAATTGGGATAAAATGTAAATACTCCACTATTTGGTGTCAGCAGATTTGCATCGATCTATTATGAAGATTTGTACTAAGACCTTGATCTCCCCATGCCTCAGAAATATAATGCCTGGGGCCATGTAGGGCTCAAGCCGCATTTGTTGATAGGGCACAATGATCTCTCCATATAACCCAGCATGCACTTCCGCCTCTAACTTGGTGTTTATAATTACTTGGTTTACAGAGGGAATAGATTTAGGGTAGAAGCTCTAAGCGGTAGCCCTTGATATTTATAAATGTAATGGGGAAGGGCCCAGGTCTTGTTCTTTAATCAATGGTAGCTAACTGGAATCACAAATCACCATATGCAAGGTTAATGTGATCCATGTGCACTGGATCCTTTGGCATTCCACTGTAAGTGAATTAGATTGGGATCTGCTGCCCCAGAATTTCAAAGGTCTCCGCTATCATATCAACAACTTCCCCAAAGTGGCGCATAAAAGTGATTTCGATTAACAAGTTATAGTTATTGTTTAGTAATATTATAGCTGGGGCTACTATGAAAATCGACCCAAACTGCAAGGGTAGCACGCTGTACGCTCCTTCAGAGACAGTGGTTTCCGCGCCTGCAGTCTTATACACTATATGATGTTCCGTGTCAGGCTTTAATGCCAATCTAGCCACCAACTTTGTAGACACTATGTTGATTGGGGAACCCGTATCAATTTATAGCGCAGACTCAGGTTTTCTCTATGACAAAGTTACATTAAGTACACTTGGAGTAAGACACATTCTGTTTGTTTAAAACGTGGACATTTTATGGATCTCGTTTTTCTATGAAGCTCATAATACCCTCTCCAAATTTAGGGTACTTTCTAACAATAGCGTCCACAGAGAGGTCTTCATTCATCCCTTTTAAGAGAAGAGCATCAGCAAATGGATCTGGTTCATCTGTAAAAAGTTGATTAAACATTTGACAGCCATAAGTCTTTGGTTGCTCCTTGAGGCCTGCCTCCGCTGTGTCCATAAATTGCGCTCATGTCAGCACATTCACCCCCCAACCAGCTGCTGATATAGAAAGGCGTCGTCATACTGGGGAACTTCCACTGAATGTATGGGATGGGTTCAGGTGGGACGTTTTAAGTCAGAATAGCAGAAGTAGAGAGTCCCATCTCTACTCCACTTCGGCTTTTCTCTTAATGTACTGCTCCTGGAGTAAGGAATGAACCTGAATATTAAGAAAACTTCTGGACAAGTGCCCAGAGTGACCAAACGAGAAACATTTGACCTAATAAGATTTGCATCCATGATTGTTGTAAAATGGGCCACCCCAAAAGTTAAGCTGGGTTGAGTGGTGTAAACAGACCCCTCCCAATAGTTAAACTGCTGATAGCTACTTAGTTAGGAGCGAGGAATGTAATGATTATAAGGCGGGGGTTATAAACAGACTCTGAACAGGGAGGGATAACCCCCCCAAATAAGATAGTCTGGCAGCGGAGGTGATAGTTTTCGCTCTATATTAGGTGGAGGGAAGGTAGTGGATAGATGGCGTAAGATTTGAATGAGGTTAAGCAAAGGTATGCCAACTTCTAAATATGAAGCCATGGTATTGAAAAGCTCACGGTATTGTTTCACAGTGGAGGTCAACACTATGCATACGTCAGGTTTGGTTAAAGTACCTTCCCCAATAAACACATGGGCTTCCACCATAAAGTGATTAGCTAATGCGGTGAGGGTCTCATTATGCTGAAACCAATGCTTAAGAACTTGGCCTTCTGCTGCGCCATTTTCAAAGTTCTTCAAAATAACCACAGCACAAATTCTTTCACTTTTTGATAGGTAAAGGAACTGATGGAAAGGTAGCAAGTAACTTGGTCAGCGCTTCTGACATCCAAGGTGGATATTAATAACTTGGTTTTACGCCAATCTGAAGCTCCTTCTACTGCAAACTCAAATCACTTGAAAATTCCATGGATGTTCCCATTGCAATCAAACGGAGGCAGCTTATCAATACAAACCTCCAGAAGAAACCCCAACTTCCACTGGAGCACAGCGTCCAAGGAAAGCTTGAGTTCCACATATTCAATGGTTGCAGTATATCAGAAAGACTCCTTGCCAGAGCAAGCCTGATATGACATGGCCAGCAACTGAGGAATGTTAATGTTATTGTGATTGATCAATGGGCCCCCTGTAGTGAGCACCAATGTTATAGAATCAGTGGTATTCTTGAGATATGACGAAGGATTCTTTGCACAGGGTTCAACCCACTGAGAAATTAGGACCAATGATATGATGATCATTGTCCTTAAAACAACAGAATATGCTTCAAATAAATATGGAGCACTCGCTCTCACAAACCTCTTTTATTAAATATTATAAAACTACAGTGGATCCTCACTGTTCTTCTCACTTCTAAACTAAAAACAACTTTTTCTTTTCAATTGTCTCATCTCACATATATCTCATCAATTTCAGACAATACTGCTTCATTGGATTAGTAATTTGATTCGCTGTATCTCATTGGTCCCAGAAATTCTTCATTTGTTAAATTCACAATCGCCAACTTGAGGCGATTTATCATCTATTCAACATACACCAATATCTCCAACCCAACATCACCTCATCTTGAGGTGCTCATATAATCACAATTTGTATCAAACCTGGAAGATCCTATTAATTCTGCCATAACGACTTAGGGCTTATCATCCAGTCATATTAGAATCATGACAATCAGTAGGTTCAGCGGTGCATCTTTCTCAACTACACTATTGTTTCAGAGGTCCGTTTTTTAACTTAACCTGAGATTATGGTTCAAGGTCTCTGTTTCAAGACTTAACCAAAATCCATGGTTCAGTTGACTCTGTTTCAAGACTTAACCAACAGGACTTAACCTATTGTCAATAGGTTCAGTGGTAACATAGAAACATTACAATTTTTTTTTTGTTTTTCAGGGATAATTTCATTCTTTTTTTTTTTTAGTACTAGATGGTCCCAACCCAAGGGGGGGATTCATCGATGTTTATTGAATTACGCCTGGGCTCCTAAGAGCCTGAGGCGAGGAAGGGGAGGGAGGAGGCATCGAGAAAGGGAGGGGGTTTGCGCGCCAGAGCCGTGCTGCAGTGACAACTGAGCGGGGGAGGGTTGGAGACATAGTGCAGACCTTCAGGGCCATCTCAAAGTGTACCTGAAAGTGGGTGATCATGTGTGGAAGGGTCCACACCTGCTGGTCAAAGGCAGCACGAAGGAAGGAGTTATGGATGGTCCAGATGGCTGTGGCATAGGCGAGGACACGGAGGGGTCGGTGGCAACCAGGCAATGTCTGCTCAAACATGAGGTCTTGCACAGGGTGTCCAGACCAGGGCTGAGCATGGAGGAGCGCGCGGGCCTTTGGCCAAAATGCGGCGACACCTGGACAGGTGAAAAAACGATGGAGGTGGGAGTCAATAGGCTCCACACAGCGGGGGCAGCTTCGGTGCTGGAAGGTAGGGGCCAGTCCGGTCCCCTGTCCTGTATGAACAGTGGAGCACTCTCCATAAGGTGTTGGACACCTTTGCTGACAGGATGGGGTGATAGACGTCCTTCCACAATTCCTTAAGGTCAAATCTCACGGAGGGAGGGAGGAGCTCAAGGAGTCTTGGGCGGATGGGAGGACGATCTTGGGGGTTGAGGCGAGTTGTGACAACTTGTCCATTGTGCACAATTGCATGGCGACGTGGGCTGAGGCCAGGGCCTTCCCTTCTGTATGGGAAGGCATGGTGGATCCACGCGCCTACTCGTTTCAGGGCAAGGAGAGCCTGGTTCCAGTAGGGGGATGAGGATGGTTTTAGGCGATGGCCTGGGTGGTTTGTGAGCCACTCCCCTAATGAGGTCAGAGATGCTCTAGGAAGACCCAGAGCTGCTGACACTGACTGGCGGAGGGCGGGCGCCCATTGGGGCATGGGGTCGCGTCCCAGCAGACAATCGGCCATAGGAACTTCAGGAAGATTGTGGTGGCGTGGGATCGCGTGTCCAGAAGCCCTAGGCCCCCTTCATTACAGGGTCGGGCAATGGTTGAGAGGGCTATTGGTGGATGGTTTGAGCCCCAGATCCAACAGCGGAGGAGTACATTGAGCCGCGTATAAAAGGCATCTGTGAATGGGCAGACGTGCGCTAGGAACCAGACTTTGGAGAGGAGGAACACATTGGCCATCAGAGCTCGACCCTGGGGGGTGATGTGCCGCCGGTTCCAGCTGGCAATCCTGGAGTTAACTGCTGCAAGGAGCAAGTCCTCATTGTCTTTTAGCGCAACTCCTTGTTGGTTGGTGAGAACGCCCAGGTGACGGAAGGTACCGCGCTCAGGTTCAATACCAAATGGTGGGGGGAAGGTGGGGGAGCCGACCTGTACAACTGTTGTCTTGGAGGTGTTGACCATGGCGTTGGACGCCTTGGTGTACCTCTCAATGGTCACAGCAGCGAGGGCAACATCCCCAGGGCAGCCAAATGCAATGGCAGTGTCATCTGCAAATGCCATGGTGCGTGTGGGGGCTTTACCTGGGACCAGAATCCCTGTTAGCTTGTCCTGTAAGGAGGCCAAGAGGGGGTCAAGGGTGATGTTAAAAAGGATAGGGCTCAGGGGTCCCCTTGCCGGAGACCTTGTCCAACTGGTACTGCCACTGTAAAACCCATTGGCGCCAGAACTCTGGTGTGGAGCTGGTCATAGAGCGATGATATCCAGCGCCTAGCTGCGGGTGGGAGATGGAAGCGGGCCAGGGAAGCATCAATATACTTCCAGGCTACCCGATCATATGCTTTCTCCATATCCAGAAGAGCCACAAAGCCATTCACCTTACGAGAGTTAGCAGTCAAAGTCACGTGAAGGTCATTATAGTTGTCCCATAACGACCTCCCCGGAATAAAACCGTACTGGGATGGGGAGAGGCGAGGTGACACCCATTTGGTGATGCGGTTGGCCAGAAGCTTCGTGAAGAGCTTGTGGTCTGTGTTGATCAACGCTATGGGGCGCCAGTTCGCCAGGTTCTCACGGTCTGACTTCTTGTGAATGAGGGTCGTGATTGAGCCTCTGGAGTCGGGGAGGACCTCGCCATTCACCAAGAGTGCAGCGAAGAGGTCGCGGAGGGTTCTGGCTATCACTGCAGGTTCCAGAAGGTACACCTCAAAGGGTATTCCATCTGGGCCTGGGGCTTTAAGCCGTGGGGATTTCAGAAGGGTTTCCATCACCTCCTGGATGGAAATAGGCGCCAGTAGAGCCTCATCAGCCCGTGGGTCAATGGGCGGCTCTGGAGCCCGCCACAGGAAGTCTTGGATGTCCGATGGGTCCACCTGGGTGGCATGGAAGAGGCTGGAGTAGAAGCGGTGTAGTTCCTGCGTGATTTCCTCCTTATCTGAAGTGGTTGTAGTGCCAATTTTCAGTGCAGTAATATCCTGCGCTGTTGACCGGGCTTTCTGTTTCTGAAAGAAGAAGCGGGTGGGGCGTTCCCATTGAGCATAGTAACGAGATGTTGTAAAGTTTGCTGCCCGTTCTTCCTGCAGTGTGAGCTCCAAGCGGAGTGCTTCCTGCGCCGCTTCCCAGTCTTCCAACCATCTGGGAGAGGGCGAAGGCTGGCAGTTTCGCTCTAGATGTCTGATTCTGGCTTCCGCCCTTTTGACTCTGGCGCGAGCTGCAGTCATCTGGGCTTTGGCACAGTTGTAAGCAACGCGGGTGATGCCCTCCTTGGTCACCGCCCATCTAGCCTTGTGGTCAAGCAGGTGGGGTGGGGGGAGGTGAGAGTCTCTCGGATGGTCATAGACAGCTTCTCCTTAGTGAAGGGGTTGTTGAGAAGAGCTGGGGCAACCCTAGGCCAGAACCTACGCGACGGTCTAAGTGTGGTGGTGAGGACAACGGTGAGTGACCTGTGATCACTCAGATGGTTGTCACGAGAGATGGGAGAGGAGACGCGGCCAATTAGCAGGGGGCCAATCAGTGCCATATCTATGCGTGACGCTGACTGGAAAGCTCCTCCATCATACTGGATCCTAGTCATGCAACCTAGGCCAGACGCGGAGGGTGGAAGCGCATCTATAAAGCCACTCAGGCGAAGGAAATCCTGGAGGCGACTTGATCCAGGGCGTTCCTTTGCTGCAGGGGTAAGAGTCACGGACGCGACTTATGGTTGTGTTGAAATCTCTAAGAGAACTGTATTCCGTGGGAGATTGAGTTGGAGGAGCTCTTCCAAGAGCCGATTTTGCTCCTGACCTGCATTAGGCAGGTAGATGCTTGCAGCGAAGAAGGAGAAGTCAGGAGTGGTGAGTTTGGCCAGTATGAGGCGGCCACCTAGATATTGTGAAAAAGAATGGGTTTTAACCCGGGGATTCAAAACAATAAGGGCGGCATGGTTTGTCCAGAAGGAGTTGCCTCCAAACTGTTCATTCCATGCAGATTGTTCGTGGGGGAGGATATGGGGCTCCTGGACAGCAGCGATGTCAATTTGTGCTGACCTGAAGTTTCGGAGGAGGCGGGCTCTCCGCTTAAAGTCCCGCAACCCATTTGCGTTGATGGATTGCAGGGCCAGGGTGCTGCCATGGGGACTCATAGCTGTTCCCCTCCATGTCCTGGGGGGTTGCCAGCGCTTAAACCTGCTGCTGTGAGGCGGCTAGTTTTGAGTCCTTTAGCTTGACTATTAGCTGCAATCCGTGAGGAGCGTCGAGGGTTCTGAGGGGAAGGAGAGGGTGGGGGGCGGAGGACCCAGTAAGCCAGCCTAGGATGCTGCCCCCGCTCCGTTGCAGGGGAAGGACCTGAGGGTGCTCAATGGTGACCTCCGCGGTGTCCCCATTTGATGAGTCTGAGTCCATATTCACTTCCTCCAACACTGCAAAGGATCCGCGCGAAATGGACTGTGGGGTTGGGGTAGGACTCTTTGAGGTGGCACTTCTACTGCAGGCCGCGAGTTGCCAGTCCATGCTGGTGGGCATAGCTCCATTGGGAGCTGAGGGCTGATGCGATAAATCGCTGGTGGGGGTTGGTGGGGGTGCCGCGGAGCCCTGAGTGGGGGTGGCTGACGAGGGGCACCCTGTGGGAGATGCCTTGCGCTTGGTGAGAGAGGGAGTTGACTCTGGGAGATTGGAGGGGGTGCCCATTGGAAGGGGGCATGAGCGCGAAGGTATCCCACACCAATAGTGGGGTTAGCTGTTTCAACTGCTAGGCGTAAGGCCTCAGGGGACAGGTCTTGAACAGGAACCCATTGTGTGGGTTGTGGAATTGCTGCTGCAGCCATGTGGGATCGTTTTTGGCCTGGTTTAGGCCCCTGGGTGGTGGCTAAGAGGGCTTGTTTTCGAGCTGTGCAGCCACTATACAAGTGTCCAAGGGCGTTACACCATGAACACCGGGGGCGCGCCTGATCAGGGTCGACAAAAAAGATCTCAGGGCATGCCCCAACTACCGCCACACGAGGAATAACCTCAATGTTACGGGATACAGTGGGGGAGGGGATGAATGACGCCCTAGCAGTGCGAGCTCTTTGAGTGGGAGCATAGTAAGAGGGGACGCTAAAGTCCACTGAAAGAACAGACCCAAACTCCATTAAACCACGATGGAGTGCCAGTTTAAGAGACTCAGGATCAACAGTCGTTGGTAGGTTGGAAAAAGTAACCCATGAAATTTTCTCCAGGTGAGAGCGTGTGCGGGAGATGCGAAGAGATCCGCGTGGAATAATGACCTGGAGGGTGGCAGCATGGTCGGCAAGGGCAGCTTCAGTGAATCCCACATCGATGTAGTGGCCCTCCACTGATTCATGGATGATGGTGTTAATAGGGAATGTCTCCGCAATCGCTGCAAAGTATGAGAAGTAATCCTCTGTATAGAATTCAACAGGGTTATGCCCATAATAAAGGCGAATTGCGTGGGAGAGGGTTGAGCGAGGTAGAGCTTTTTGCGCTCTAGTTTCGGCCCATTTCTTCTTAACATCGGCAATAAACGCCACTTCACGGGGATCTGCTTTGGGTAGCGTTGGTGCCAGAGGTTTTTGCCACGCCCCAGTGGCTCCTTTGGTGCGTTTGTGTTTGCTTTGGGCTGCAATTGCAGGTTGAGTGTGAGCTGGTGGTTTGGACAAGTTTGCGGAGTTCCCTTGTTTCTGGAATGTTACAGCAGTTGCTGGCATCATATTAAATTGAGGGGCGGTTTGTTGGGCCTCGCTAAATTGGGGAGGCCCATCCAGATTGGAATTAACTCCAGCCAGTTGGGAGGAGGGAGATGTTTCATCACCATCCCAATCTATTTGGGTAAATTCAGCCCTGAGTATTTGCTGTGATTTCGTGGGCAAAACTCACTGGCTGATTGGTGAATTGGTCGTTTTCAGCATATTGAGATAAAGTGCTGACTTGAGAAGTGCCGATTATGGGGTTTAAATGGGACGGGTGAGATTGGAACTGGTGTGAAGTTCCAAAATCTGAACCATTTAAATCCCCATTGGGAAGAGTAGATTGTCCCAATTTGGTGCTTAGTGAACCAGAATGTGCGGCTAATCCAACCTTACATCCGAGGGTTTGGGGGCCAGGTGATTGTTGGGCCTCGCTAAATTGGGGAGTCCCATCCAGATTGGAATTAACTCCAGCCAATTGGGAGGAGGGAGATGTTTCATCACCATCCCAATCTATTTGGGTAAATTCAGCCCGAGTGTTTGCTGTGATTTCGTGGGCAAAACTCATTGGCTGATTAGTGAATTGGTCGTTTTTAGCATATTGCGATAAAGTGCCGACTTGAGAAGTGCCAATTACGGGGTTTAAATGGGACGGGTGAGATTGGAACTGGTGTGAAGTTCCAAAATCCGAACCATTTGAATCCTCATTGGGAAGAGTAAATTGTCCCAATTTGGTGCTTAGTGAACCAGAATGTGCGGCTAATCCAACCTTACATCTGAGGATTTGGGGGCCAGGTAGCTGGGTATCGCCCCTCATGGAGGGAGCCAGAAACACGGCATCAGCAATAATAGATGGGGCTGAATTAGCTGACACAATGGGGGAGGTGAATGTCTGGATGGGCTGAGTTGCATTCAACTGAGCAGACGCCATTAAAACAGCGTGGGTGATGGCCTCCTTGGTTGGAGGGGGCCCAGCGGGTTGGTGGGAGGCAGCACACACAGAGCTGTTAGGCGTGCAGGTTGCAGAAGTGCGATCAGGTGAACTGGCGCTAGTTGGAGTAGCTCCAGGTTGGGGGGTGGTGCCTGCTTTCATGGCTGCTGCTTGAGAGCGGGTGATTCTGGTTGACCCTGAGGTGGGTAACCGAGGGTTGCTTCATTTGGGGGTGGTGCTGGCTCGTTTGGCATAGCCTGCGGGTTCTTTTGCGGGGTTTCCCGCCATATTTGCTAATAGTTTTCGTAAATCTCTTTAGTGGAGCTAAATTTCAGGCTGAATTGATTTTCGAAAAGTGATGCTTAGCAGAAAGAGATTTAAGACGAGAATGGGGATAATTTCATTCTTAGTAAATATATATCTTTTCTAGTTTTATATTTTTTCTTATATTTTTTTATGTTTTTTATACTTTTTCTCCAGCTCTATTTACCAGCTTGAACATTTAAAAAAATTCTGCAAATAGGTTGTAAATGATCCTCTACTCACATGGATAAATTTGGTAACTTTTTTCTCTATCCAAAAACATCTAATCTGATCATAGTTTCATCATTTTTGCCTCTCTCATTAATTAATCAACTTAAGATTGATTGACTTCATCCATCACTCTCTGGACTAATCACCTTTTGTTTCAATCTCATCTAATGCCTTGGGGCTTCTCACAGCAGACCAGTTGCAACCTGAGCTGATCCTGCCAATTCATGTCATTTAAAGCAGATATCCAACAGAACAGGTTCCCTTTTTTAATGGTCAGGTTAAGCTGATTGTTACATTTTGACTTAAGATTTGGATTTCCAAATCTCAAGTCAAAACACTTTCTGGGTCTTTTGAGGTTTATGTGGGGTCCAGAACTGGGCTGTGACCCTCCCACACTATTCTTAGGCTCTTAGGGGCTAAAGAACAGTGCAGGAGGGGCCCTGGAAGGGCGACCTTATAAGGTCGAGCCCACATGATTCTGAACTTAGTTCAGAATTTTTCCTTGTTTCCCACCCTCACGTGGGATTCTCTGGTGGCCTCAAGGCCGCCCTTGCCTTGTCTTACCTGGTATCCCGCAGTGAACTGAATTTTGTATCCTCAACAAGATATTGGGATTTGGCGTCAAGAACCTTGATCTGCCAAATACCCTGGTTTTTATGTCTCATTCGCGGTGCCCTATGTTCTCAGGATTGAATTTGTCCGCGTGTTTATTTTTGATAATAGATAAAACAAAACTAATTTTGGGGTCGGATACTCGCTTACCTGTGTCATCTTTTCTCACTTTCAAATTTCTCTAAATCTGAGGTTGAATTGGTGAGTATGATGAATCAAAGTGCTTACCTCGAGGGAACCTCAAATCAGACAATTATTTGGCATCCATCGCCAAGGCAAGTTCGAAGTCAAAAACTGGGATGTTTTTGACCGTTACACCCTTGCAGTGCTAGATTGTTCCACATCTATACTTCAAGGCCTTTTCCAAAATTTCAATCTGTTTCTTCCTTCTTTTGAGCCAACATAAATTTCAATTTTCCTTTTAGTTCTTTCTCCAGCTTTGGTCAGCAAATTGTCCCATCGCAACATCTTTCCAAATGTGGTGTTCTGATTTATTTATCTATTTTGATTCATTAGGTATTATCCCCTTTAAATTTTAATTCCATAAATATTTATATCCCACCATAGCAATTTTTTAAATTACGCCATTCCTTGACTCTTATTAGCTAAAATTTTCTACTCTAAGATAGATACATAAGCTTTTGTCACCAAGTTCAGTGCTTTATTGTGTACTTTACGCTGATGATCTTCTTCTGAGAAATTTGTCTTAAAAACTCAACTATGCCCTAAGTTAGCACTGATGTCAATTTTTTGGCTACTGCTCGATGTAGTCCTAAGTCTACTGCACAGGTTCTTATGTGCGTTTTAATAATAATTAATATAGTTGATTTTAGAAATTTTTTTGGATTGGTGCTAGTATGAAAACTAACATCTTAGTTTATTCTTCAGCCAAAATGGAGTATTGATGTATTTAACGCGCACTTCTTATCTTTAAGATATTGATAAACTGATGTAAAACATCGATGAATCCCCCCTTGGGTTGGGACCATCTAGTACTAAAAAAGATAAACTGATGTAAATTTTCCTTTAACGCTTTCCTCAAGTTGGGATCTGAATTTAGAAATTAACCTAGTTATAGGCTCAAAGTTTCCCAGTTGCTCTCTTGATGCAGAAGCCCATGGAGATCAGAACATCAACAAACAGACAAAGGATCCTTGATCCTTCCAAACTTTACTCTCAAGAATTAATTACAACAAATGTAAAAGCAGGCTTAAATGTTATACTATTTGATTATGAGCTAATATTTCCTAAAAATGCTAGGGTTTTTATAGACAAGAAGGCGGACAACCTTTCAGATAATTCTCTTAAAATCAACTTACTGATTTCCTGAAACTATTGACACTTAGAATAAACTTAAAAATGATGCAAAATGCCTTTGTCTTAGTTAGTCTTGAACAATGTAACGTTTCACAGATTGGTAGACATCTCTTTGTGTTAGGAAGCGTACAAAGATGGTCTTGGGGCCATGCTACCTGATTCCAACTACTAACTACCACTGAAACAAGCAATAAACACTTCAGTAGATTTTAAAAACGACTTTAATTGTTCATCACCGCTGCTTGAACAATCCACTCTGCAACCTGACTTTTGGCTATCAAGTTTTTCTCAAAATGCTAAAATAAAACTGTTGGGAATTATCCTCAATGAAACATTAGTCAAAACCCATAAATTGTAGTATCATTTGTTTAATTACAATTACTAATTTAGTAAGCTTCAATCGCCAAACAATAGATTTCTTTGCAATCTTTGAAATGCTAATTGGCAAACAAGATGGATAATATGGACAACCAAATTTCCAACACTGATTACCCCAAAATCCTAGGAATGCGGTAATGGCATAATTACTCCCTTCATTTCAAACTGGAGGAGCGCCTGTCATACTGCACCCAAAGGATCAACCTCAAGTGGAACTAGATTTTTTCACCAATTTTGGAGGGAAGTCTGGGTGAACGCAGTACTGGGGCAGGAACCTGTGAAGGAAATTTTAAGAATTTCAAAGATAAGCCCACCTGTTCCAGAAAATTATTTATTCATCCTCCCTGAATGGGCCTTTCAACTCCATGTTCAAATTCAAAAATGACTTGGAGCTTTACAAGGGTTGCTAATATACCCACTGAACCTAAAGGTGAAGGCAGCCCCAGAAGTGTATGTTAAGGAGATGCTGATACATGGGATGATTGTACCTTCCAAGTCTCCAGTGGTGTTGCTCATACTCCTGGCCCAAACTCAAGTGGCGAGCTCTGACCATGTGTAGATTACCAACATTTGAACATGATAACTAAGTCCAACCCTTACCCATTCTGTTGACAGAGTCCATCTCTCAGATGATTTTGGGAATTTAGGTCTTCACCAAGATGGACCTAACTGAAGCGTTCAACCAAGTTCCTATGGTCTTGGAGAAACAACAGTACATAGCCTTCAAGTGCCACTAGGGGGTGTTCCAAAACCTGGTGATGCCCTTTGGTCTCAAAAATTCTCCAGCGGTATTCCAGCGTACCGTAGACAACACTTTGGGCAACATGATTGGGAAATGATGCGTAGCATATATGGACGAAATCCTCTTGTTCTTCAAGGCTAAAGAGGACCACAAGGGAGACGTTCTGAGCGTCCTGGAGGACCTCAATAAGGCAAACCTCTGCTTGAAGCCGTCAAAATTTAATCTTTACAAGGACTCTATCTCTTTATTGGGGAACTTGATTTTTTCATGAAGGGATGGTCTTATGCCCTGACAAGTTGAAGACGGTGAGCGAGTTTTCAGCTCCAACAGGTAGAACTGGCATTAGAAGTTTTCTAGGCTTTGTAACTTTTCTGTGACATTTCACTTAAGAACTCTCCCAAACTTTCGCACCCTTGATCTGTCTGACAATGAAGATGCCATTCTAGTGGGGAGAGAAGGAGGAAATGCTTTGCAAACTGTCAATGAGAACCTCATGACAGCTCCAGTACTCGCCTACCCTGGAAATGACTGGCCCTTTATAATAAAGACTGAAGCTGCTAACTTCACAATCGGAGCAGTTCTGATGCAGAAAGGGGAAGAAGGAGAAGACCATCCTGTAAGCTAATTTAGTAGGAAAATACTGCTCACTAAGATGAACTACCCTGTTTATGATTGGACTCCTGGAAGTTATATCAGATAGGGGGATGGCAGCATCACCTTTTAAATGCCTGTCACCCATTTATGATCAGAATTGACCACCGTGTCCTTAAATTCTACATGAGCCCAAAGTTTATGAACTGGCAACAGGCAAATGGCATCTCAAGTTGGAACAGTATTAAAGAATGTATATAAGCTGGGGGAGAGCAATTTCATCCCAGACCTCCTAAGCAGAGACCTGAAAATGGTATTACCAAAGGAGATTTGGATGTTTACATCATGGCAACTATGTTGCCCCCAAATATGTTTGTCACCATCCAAAATGCCACTCATGGACTGATGAACAAGCTTCAGGATGCCCAACAATTCTCGGATTATGGGGCAAACTATGAAAAACCTAGAGGAGGGATATTGAAATTGGCACTTAGGCGTCAGATTTGAAGGCACAATTTATTAGACTCAAAATAACCAAGGGACTGTTTGAGGACAGTAACCTTAATAAACTTATAAGAAAGACACGTTTCATAGAGGTACTTTTATAAGACAAAAAAAGAAACATAAAGTAATATCAGGTACTGACAAAGGCTCAAAAGCTCGTTATACTTTCTGCTCTTTGTGCTATACTCTCTCCAGCAACGTAGGAAAAAGATCCCCTCATTCTTATAATTCAGCCAAGATATGACCTCCGCTAGTGTTCCTAGTGGTGCATTTTAAGTATACTAAGCAGCACTCAAACGTGGCAGACTAGAGAATTAATCATTAAATTTAGGCTCATTGAGTGAATCACTAGGGCTTGGAAGATTTCCATACTAGTCACATTTAATCAATTTCATTTGAGGTTTCAGAGCATGGCTTTAACTAAAAGATAAACCATTGTATTGAATATTTTAAACTGATGCAGGGGACAAAATAGAGATTAACAATATAGGTAAACAGAGTGGGTATTAATTGCCTAGGCCAGAAGCCCAAGCAGTTATTATATTTAAGTGATAGAATTTGCACCAGAGGGGTTATGGGATTCACTGTATCTATAAATCTATGGTGCCAAGGTGAGAGCACCAAAAGTAATTTAATACAACTTTGGCTACTCCCTATAAAGTCATGAGACACGCACACATGACTCCTTCTGCCATATAATCCTATATCTAATTATCAATTAATATAACTTTTAAATGATTATTGCATCTAATGATGGTTTGCCAAACAACTTGCAACAAGGGGATTAAGAATGAACAACAGAATTTTTAGAAAAAAAGCCGCATTCTCCACAAAGAACGCCCATGGCTTCCCAGCCAAAAACTCCACGAGGAGGCAATAAGAGCATTTTATGACCACCCCTTAGTGGGACACCCAGGGATGGAGAAAACAATAGAGTTCCTGTCATAAAGTTAATATGACTGGGGATACCTAGCTCTGATAGAAGATACATTAAGAATGTTCAACCTGCGCCCAATCCAAACACGCCAGGCAGAGGCCCTTTGAGAAGCCAAAGCCCCTTCAGATTGCAGAGATGCCATGGTACTCGCTAAGTGTTGACTTCATAGTAGTTCCAAAAATTGAAGGGATACTATGCTGTCATGGTGTTAGTGGACAGACTGACGAAGTCTGCCAAATTCTGTCCATGTCCTTTCAAAATTTCAGCAAAAAGCACAGTAAGGATTTTTTAAATGAGTGTTATCTCGCCAGGGTATCCCTGAGGAGATAGTGTTAGAGGCCCACAATTCCTCTCGCGCTTCTGGAAACACCTACTGGAAAATATTCAGATCTAACTATGAAGAGCATTGGCCTACCACCCTCAGTCTCTCAGCCAAAATGAACAAGGTAACTAAGTTCTTGAGCACTACTTCCACTGCTACATGACCACCTAACAAGAATACTAGACCAACTGACTGAGACTAACATAATTCACTTATAAATAACTTAGTGCACTCATCAACAGGAATGTCGCCCTTCATGGTGAACTACAGGTTTACCCTAAGATTGTGGAAAACCACCCCAGAGGTCCAAACCCAGTGGCAAACTACCTGCAAGTTGAGATTGAGGATACCCTGAAAGCCCTATGTGATATTAAATGAAAGTAGTTGAGATGCAGAAGAAGAAAGCCGATGTTCACCTATCCAAGGCTTTGGTACTAAAAGAAGGAGACCTGGTGATGATTAAGGTACATAACTACGCAGTCCCAACTAGCTGCAGAAAATTTGGCCAATCGCCCTGGTCCCATTTAAAGTCCTCCATCAAGTAAATGGAGTGGCCTACAAACTGCTTCCTGAGGGATCTTGAGCGAATCTGGTGCTGCACATCTCGCAACTTAAAAAATTTTAGGGTCCTTTTTTCATGAATCAGTGACAGTTCACTTGGGCAACCAATGAGAGGCTAAGTATGAGGCAGAAGAAATCTTGGGCTCAAAGATCTCATGAGGAAAGCATTAATATTTGGTTAAGTGTGTAGGTTACTCAGTGGAATATTCACCTGGCAAGCTGCTGATGACTTCAACTGCTCACAAAAGGTGGAGGAAAAATGAAGCAGGAGGGGGCTCTCGTCTAGGGGGTAATGTAATGGTCAAGGCGTTGACTGAATGCCACATAGCACTAATTTTACATATTTTGAAGAGCAAGGCTGAAGGAAATGGTTGCTATAAAAATAAATTTCTTATATGGTATTCTAACGAATTATATGCCTATAAATTAATATTATTGAAACAGCATTAAGGAGGGAAATCCTCATGAAGAGCGCTCTACCCCAACCAGATACTGCCAAACCTAATAATACTAAATTAGCAATGATGAGGAAAATCCTCATAAATGGTGCTCTGGACAACCAGATACCTCCAAATACAATATTTCCAAATTAGTTAATACTAAGGGAAAGCCTTGCAAATGTAGTTCTGACCAACCAGATGCAGCTTTTCAGATGAGTCCAAACAGGCTTCTAAGCAATGTCAATCTAGTGAAACAGATGCCTCCATAACTTATTTAATTAATTTAATATTTAGTAATAAGGTTGTCAACAACTGAATTGGTATCAAGATCAAATTGAAATAGAAAACTTGATGCAAAAAAGTTTTGATAAAATCTAAAGTACCTGTCCTTAGCTCTGGAACAGGTTGAGAAAAGTAAATCAAAGATTAAGACCCCAGGATTATCCCCATTATTGAGAAGATGCCCGTGTACTCTGTAAGTTTGTGAGGATTTACTTGTTCATTATATAATCCTGTATTTGATAGTTGGGAAGAGTTTTGGCTGGTATATCCTCTATTCTGCTATGTGTCTTATGGTATTTCCTAACCGTTTTGAAGTATACAAAGCTAAACAATAATACTTGACTATAATGGTCTCTTCTGGGTATTTTTTCACTCTCTAATAGGGAACTCTCCTGACGAAGGTAATAATGACAAGCTCCCCTGAACGCTTGTCTACACTTCTTAATATAGGTATCAAATTGATATTGTCAGCGCTACAGTTCTCTAGACTGACGCCAGGGTCCAAAGGTGGCTTAAAGCTGCTAATTTGCAGAAAAGGTTGATAAGGAAGCAGAAAGTTAGTTAAGATATCAAATAATTTATTAGGCTTAAAAGGATTCGATATTTATAGGGTGAGCTGGGACTTGGTGCCTCAGGGATCATTGGGGCCCCATCCATTCAGGATCTTTCCTGATCTTCTGGAATGGCCTCCTCGTGGGCATCCTCAATGGATTACGCCACCCACCTAACTGAATTGGTGGAAACGATGCCCCACGTGACTCAGGAATTGAGGTGAGGGTTCCTGAAGCCAATTCACCTTAGGTAGGTTAGGAAACCAATTCAGTATGGTCTGAACTGGAAGTGGGGAATTTGATTCATTTGTTATCTCAGATTCAGAAAAGCCCCCTTAGGATCCTGTCAGAGTGTGGAATACAGCTGAAGGAACAGACCATGCACCCCATTAACCGCTGTCCCTTGGTTGACATCAGCATTGTATTACTCAGACTTCATCCTATGAATGACTTTATAGGGTCCAGACCAAAGTACGTCTTACTTACTTTGTCAGCCTCCAGGTCAATGGTGATAAAAGAGAATGAGGTCACCTAATTGAAAAATTGGTAAGGAGGGTCATCCAAGATTAAATTGAGATGTCTCTCTTCCAGAGGTGGTGACAATGCCTTGAGTGGATTGGTCTTGAAGCCGGACAATGTCATCAGCTAAGGCACTCATAGTTAATTTGGAGTTCTCAAGTGTGGAGGTCTCGAGCTTTGGCTGGAAGTTACTTGATAGCCAAGGTGCTCGCCCATATAGGGCTTCAAATGGGGACATCTTGATGACTCGGTGGTAGCTTACTCTGTAGGCAAGCAAAGCGCCAGGTAGGTAATGGTTCCAGCAGGGTCCAAGACAGCTAATTTTTTTAGAATGGTAATAAGAGTTGCATTAGTGCGTTCAATTTTACCCATTAGTGGAGGGGTGGTAAGGTGCAGCGAAGCTCTGGGTATTGCCAAATAGTGAGGTAAGTTCTTGTACTACCTGTGAGGCGAAGTCCAATCCATTGTCTGAAAGTAAGGTTTAAGACTCATACTGGGTGAAAATAGATTGAACAAGGAAGAGGGCTGTAACTTTGGAAGTAGCAGCTGGGACCAAAATCGCTTCAACCCACTTGGTTAAGTGTTCCACGGCTAGAATAATATATTTTTGACCATGAAACCCAGTGGGAAGAGGGCCCACCAAATCAATGCTTACTACATTGAAGGGCCCAGTCAAGGAAACAACCAAATGTTGGAATCAAGGGTTGGCTCAGTCTTGAGATCAGCAAGTCATACATGCTTCCAGGACCTCTTTGATAGTTTCTACCATTCAGTCTCAGTAGCATCGTGAATTCAGCCATTTGTGAGTCTTCTTAATGGCCCCATGTCCCACAGTGGAATGGCCTTCTAGAATAACATCAGTTCTGGAGGAGGGGCGGATGTAAGGGAGCCTCTTCTTATTGATCTTCTCATAAAGCAGCCCATCCTTAATTTGTGTGTCTCATGTCATCCTTTGGAGTTCAGCTTGGACCTCCGGGGTTTCCAACTTCCACTGCTCAGGTTGGCCTATTAGATCATACAGACAGTCCTCATTGGGGGTCAATGCTGCTAGCACCAGCATCCTGGAGAGGCCATCATAATTTTGGTGAATTGTGCCAGCACGATGGAAAATGGTAGATTCATAGCTCTGCAGTCGCAAAGCCCATCTGGCTAATCAAACATCTGGGTCCTTCATTTTCTGGAGTCATCAGAGCGAGGAGTGGTCTGTATTGATAGTAAAGTAAGTACCATAGAGATAAGGCTGGAAATGCTTGATGGATAACAAGACAGCCAGGCACTCCCTCTCAGTAACGCTGTAGTTCCGTTCAGCTTTACTTAACGTCTTACTAAAATAGGCCACAGGATGATCGACTTGGTTCTTATCATACTGGGCTAGGATAGCCCCAATGGCAACATCACTTGAATCTGTAAACATTAAGAAGGGTTGGTCAAAGCACGGATAGACTAGAATGGGTTTAGTACATATAACGGTTCTCAAGGCATTAAAAGCCTGTTCTTGTTCAGGCCGCCACTCAAATGGCACATTTTTCTGCAGGAGGTAAAACAGTGGCTCAGCAAGGTTGGCAAACCGGGGGATAAACTGATGGTAATAGCCCACCATGCCTAGAAATACCTGAATATCTTTTAAGCTTTGGGGGCGTGTCATCTTTTCTATGGCGTTGACCTTGTCCAGTATAGGCTGGATGCTGTCCTTGGAAACCTTGTGTCCCAGAAATTCAAGTTTAGACTGAAAGAAGGAACACTTCGAGGGTTTTAACTTTATGGACGCCTTTCATAGCCAAAAAGAAGACCTCCTGCAGGTGCTCGATGTGTCCATTTAAGATTTGTGAAAAACGGTAATGTCATCTAGGTAGACAAGGACTCAGGAAAGCTTCAAGTCCTCAAGGATCCCATCCATAGCACGTTGGAAAGTGGACAGGGCGTTACAAAGGCCTTGGGGCATCCTTGTGGGCTTAAATAGTCCTTTGTTGGCTATGAGCGTGCACTTGGCTTGGTCCTCAGGGGCGAGCTTAAACTGCCAATATCGCTGGCCAGGTCCATGAAGGAAAAGTATTGGGATCTGGCGAGCAGATGGAGGGAATCATCAATTCGAGGCAAAGGATAACTGTCCTTTTTGGTGATGAAGTTGAGTTGTTTATAATCCATCACCACCCAATGGATGCCATCTTTCTTCTGGACCAGCAGAAGAGGAGAGGCCCAAGGGCTGCATGATGGCATCAAGAGTCCGGCGTCAAGTAGTTGTTTGAGTTCAATGGTAAACTTGGCCTCTTCAACCTTGCTCTTTCAGTAAGGTCAGGACTGGAAGGGAGGAGCATCCCCAGTTTCTACATGATGTAGGACTTCATTCATTCTTCTGAAATAATAGTTCAAGGCTGAAAATAGGTCCAAATATTCTTCCAACAACTCTTTAATCTTATTCTGTTGGTTGTCTTAGAGGTTTTTAGTAATATTAATATTAATTAGACTAAACAGGGGGAGCTTTCTAAGCTGAAATCACTTAAATCCCCAAAGTTTTAGACATCAGTAATAGCTCCCACAGGTAGTAGATGGACGTAGGCAACAGACTGTTTGGACCTAATATTTTGGGTTTATCAGTAAGGTTGGCCAACAGCACTGATATAGATCAGGCGAAAGCTGGATCTAGGATTCCCAGACAGGTTAGCACCTCCTTTGGGGATGGGTTTTCTAGGCCTCAGACTTCTAACAGGTACCCTGAGGGAATGTTAACATGGACCTGGGTATCAGTAATGACCTGAGACTTTGGGGTATTGTAGTTGCCTTAGATAAGTAGATTGACATGCCTTCTTTCCCATCAACAGCAGGAGGGGGAAGTTGGACTTGGGAAACCTAATGTGATATTTGAGCCAATTAATCAGCCTTCAATCTCCAGAAGACAAGCTCAGGCTTTGACCTCAGTTTTAGAATTGCGGGGGGTCTCAAAGATAAGTGGGATATGATGCCCAAGTCTGGATAGAAAGCTGCCGTCATAATGGAGTACTGCCAAATAATCTCGAAGAAATTGAGTCCCAAGGATCAGGTCATAGCTGGGGTTATTTAGGGTGACAGCGGGCATGTCTACAGCGAGCTTCCCAAATTGTATTGTAGAGATGAATAAGACCCTATAGATTGGGTGCACTGGTGGCCAGCCATGCCATACTCCATATAGTGTGGCATATTGGGAGCGATCTTGATGCGCTTCATCAACTTAGAGGATATGACATTCATGGGGGAGCCACTGTTGACTATAGCAAGGACTGGTATTTTATGTATTCAAACTGTGACCCGGGTGACCAGACTTCTGAACTGGGGCGGCAAAGTGAGAAACATGGGAGTGTCATCAGAAGAGTAGTAAGCAGTATTAATTTCTTTATTATCATTAGATACCAAAACGTCTTCTTAAGGTGCCGTAGCTCCTGTGTCATTCAGGGACATAGAGGGTTCTTGAGGCTGGGTAGGGATGTCAGCATGAAGAGCCTCGTTCTTCATGCTAACAGCCCTTTTCCCGCCTCTTCAGCAAGTCGTTTCCAGCAGGCCTTAGCGCTGTGTCTGGAACCATTACAGTAAGTGCATTGGGGTCAAGGATTTTTTTGTTTTTGACCACATGGACTCTAGGACGGTTAGAGGGGCCTGTGGAGGTAGCTTTAAAGTGTAAAGTCGACGTAGGGATCTTGTTAAGCGCAACCTTGATCTCTCAGATGAAGGTAAACCATTCTTCTGTCCAATAATATTCATTTGAACCTCAGGGTAGTGTCAAGATTTCACCAAATTCGCATATCCTCAAAAAATCCCCTTCCTCAATTCCCCCAACATCATTGGAAGGAGCAAGCAATCTATCACAATCTATCAAAGTTGATGATCAATTAGATCCTGATCAACTGATTGAAGATTTGATCGCGCAGAGATTAATTCACTCTGTTAGATTATGAACTGTAAAAAAGTCTATATTTATTCCTCTCTTTGAAAATAAATTTTTAGGTCGATTTTAAACTGCATTTTCTTATTTACTTATTGCATTTTTGCAGAATCTGCCCAGTGTAACTTCGAGATACAACCTGCCCCATTGGAAGTGTAATTCAAAACTTCCAGACTGGTGCTCACTACAGGGGCTCTCTAAGTTACGCACCAGTGACCACGTCTATCACCATGGATTCTAAATTTTCGCCTGACAAGGCTCAAGATCAAGAGCAAGGCAGTATTTTATGATGGGTCCCTTCAATTGGAGCCCAAATCCCAAGATTACCCTCCACGTTGGAATTTTTGGCCAACTTGGAATTCTATAATCTTAGCTTAAGTTTTGCCTCAGACTTTCAAATGCCACCTGAGGCCTTGCAAAATATCATCAATCAATTACGTGAAGGGGCTCTAATCCCTGGAATATGTACTACCCGATCTCAATCAAATGCAGTACCTTCTATATTGGTAAAAAGTGCTGCAAACCTCTCAAATACCAGGGATTGGCTCTGAACAATATCTACAACAACTTGTACATACTACATTATACCACTTGCTACCTGTAGTTGGAATGCACCATCAAGGGATGCTCAATTTACTAGAAGGAATCCAATCCTTGGATAATTATGTTTCTGAGTTTTAAGTCAGCCTCTGAGTTTAGCTGAGATAATCGTGATGCTATTTTTAATAATTGAACTTCCCTCAACGAAGTACAACTGCAGCTCATTCAGTTTGATCATGGGATATCCATTTGATTGATGTACAGTTTCCAAAAAAGGTTCCTGAGATCCAGAAGGAATGGAGAGAGGGTGTTTACCAACTTTCTGAGTGTAGTCAATTAATGGAGGAAGAAATTAGAACCCATCTTTCTCAATTGGAACAATTGTACTCAGGAATTCAGTTCCTGGTCAATGAAGTAGAGAAAACCTCTGGAAATATGGGTCCTCCTGGGGTAGAAGGACCTCGTGGGCCACCTGGAGATGTAGGGCCTCGTGGACCCCCAGATGCAGATGGACCTCGTGGACCTCCAGGCGCTGATGGTCATTCAGGATCTTATCAGAAAATTAACTCTCTCATGAACATGATGACCCACTTACTTGAACATTCTCTAAGGTGGCCAAAGAATGCAACCTAACCCCTGATGAGGTTCCAATTGACCCCCTTTTGACTCTGCAGTCCTTGTCTGATGAATTGATCAATTTGGGAAAGTGGGCTAAGGACACTGATATCTTATTACATGCTTGTGAATCAAAAGGGAATTGCTCCAAGCGAAAATCGAGACTCTGGAACTCAAGTACAATGCTCATCAGGAACAGATTTTTGAGCTATCTCGCCAACTAGATGAGAAAGTAGGGCATGCAGATCTGAATCATTGGATTAATGAAATTCGGATGGAAGCTGTTGGTCCTTACCCTCAATTTTCTTCTCAAGCTTCATATTCCGCCTCTTATGAGTCTACTCAATCTGAACAACATGGGGTGCATGTTTGACTACCAATGATCCCCTGAGTTTCAAGCCAGTATTCAAGGACAAATACCCCCAGGGGAAGGCAGCATTATCGCCTTTCTATATCTGTATGAAAAGGAATTAAGTGAGGCCACGGATCACCAAAAGATTAATTACTTGCCTAATTGCCTTACTCGATTGGCTCAAGACATTATGGTTCCCCACTTAATGACTTGCTCTACTTGAACTCAAGTCAAAGAAGCATTGATCAAACAATTTAGAAGTGAGAAGACCCTATCTTCAAAAAACAGGCCTTTATGGGTATACAACCCCACCAAAATGAATCTATTAAGGACTTTGCTCAATAGTTCTATTGGGAAGCTCAAACTCTTGTAGCCTATGGTCATTTAAACTTGGATGATGCAATAACCGCAGTTCTGTCAGCCTTTACTACTAGGACGCAAATGCAACTTTATCTGATCATTTTCAAGAATTTACGAAGTATTTTGGATATTAAGGAGGTCTTATTGAAGTTGCCCCCTCAATTCTCCAAAAAAAACCCAAGTTTATGAGTGTCCTAGTTCTAGTCAACCCAAAGTCTTTGCCATGCCTGAGAACACTAGAGAGATCCAGTGTAATTACTGTCATCGCTACTTTCATTCTGAGTATCGTTGTTTTAAAAGGGAAGCAGATGAAAAAAAGAAAAGAGATAGGACCAAAAAAGTTCTTCACCTTAATAATGATGTGAGTGCGCAGCAAGAGCTGCAAAGTTCAATTGAGTGTAATAAAGATGACCATTCTTCTTATTCCTTGCCCTCCTGATTGGCATTATCCTCTCAGTTTGGAAGCACCATTACCCGAACTAATTTCCAAGTAAATTAAATCAATGTTAAGGCTGTCATAGATAGTGGTTCCCCGGTGAATGTTGTCTCCTTCAAATTGGTCAAATGGATCAAGTTAACCCCTGATATTTCTCATTATGAAGAATATGGCACTGTCAGCCCTCAAAGTACTCAGTCTATTGGAGCTTTTTTATCTCTTTCTCTATAAAATCAGGAAATTAACCTTTACCATTCCAGCGATTGTGCTCGATAATTTGAGTTATGACCTACTCTTGGGACCTCAATTTTTATGAGAATTTGATGGAATTATCAACTACCCTGACTCGTCGTTGTCTCTCTTGGGGTATCGAGTTACCTTACTTTTATCTGATCATGCTTCCACTCAACGTCAGTTATGTCTCCTAGAAGGAACTAAAAGATCTTATTCACTTCAGTATCAGGTTGAAGATCCTCATGTAAAATTACCTCCTACCATGGCTGATATTGAAGAGAAAAAGCCTTTTTTCTCCTGAGAAATTAGTTATTCTACCAAAATCACAAGTGATCATTAATACTCTTTGCACTTTTTGATTCCCAAGGGGCATTTGCTACAAGTCCAGGGCAAAGTCAATACTTCTGCCAAAGAACTCTTGCCTTGTCCTGTAATAATGGATTATGCTTATTCAGGCTCTTTATCTGTCTTATAGGCGAAAATTACTGATGTGCCAAAACTGGTAGATTGAGAGCACCCAATAGCTTATGTCAAGCTGTTACCCTTATCTCATATCTATGATGTTAAACCCTTTGGGAGTTTACAAGACTTTGGATTGGAGAGTGATCAGGAAATCCTTACTGTGGGACCTGCTATCGGGAAACATCTCTAAGGAAAAGGAGAAACAAGTGCTTCAATTATTGGACGAATATTCTGACATTTTTGCTAGGCATACTTACGATTTTGGAAGATGAAAGGTGTAGTGCACATTGTTGAAAATTAAGATCACCTTTCTATCCGTGTGAAGCCCTATTGTAAATCCAAAGTAGAAGAAGCCCAGGTTACTAAGGAGTTGAATCAATTGCTGGAGGCTAGATTATTGAAAGCCTCCAATAGTCCCTGGGCATCCCCATTGTTGTTGGTTAAGAAAAAAGATGGTTCTCATTGAGTCATGATGGATTATCGTTGATTGCTATTACCCAAAGGGACTGTTATCAATTACCTAGGATTGATGATTCTCTTAGATTGTTGGCTGAATCCACCTATTTTTCAGCCATGGACTTAGCCATTGGATATTAGCAAATCGAACTGTCTCCAGAAGATGTTCCAAGTGTGCCCTGATATTGAGTGAAGGGTTGTTTGAACCAACTCGCATGCCTCAAGGCCTAAGCAATGCCCCCACAACTTTCCAAAGGGCCATGGACAGTATGCTCTGGGATTTAAAGCTTACTTGTTCTGGTATATCTTGACGACATTACCGTGTTTTCCAAAACCTTTACTGAGCATTAAAACCATTTAAAAGAAGTATTCAGCCGAATTTGGGGCTCTTCCTTAAAACTCAAGCCCTCCAAGTGCTCATTCTTTCAAAATGAAATGGACTTCTTGAACATCATGTTTCAGCTAAGGGGATTTGACCCCTTGCGGACAAAGTTCAAGCCATCCAACAGATGTCTCCTCCCTCTTCTTTACGGGATATTCAAGTCTTTCTCAGTATGGTTGGGTATTATTGGCAATTTATTCCCAACTTTGCTGATATAGCTGAACCCTTATTTTATCTATTGTAAAAAGGAGTGTCTTTCGAGTGGGGATCAGCTCAAGAACAGTCTTTCAATTCTCTGCGTACCGCCTTGATGAAGGCACCTGTTCTAATTCACCCCCAGTTTGATAAGCCTTTCTTTTTACATATAGATGCAAGAAATGTCGCTATTAGGGCTATTTTATCTCAGTGTGATGAAGGAAATAAGGATCATCCTGTTGCTTACTATAGCGAAAACTTTGTCAAAGACTGAACGAAATTATAGTGTTACTGAGCGGGAATGTTTGGCAATAATTTTGGCCATCAAGCGTTTTTTGGTCCTTTTTATATGGTACCCATTTCACCATTATTACCGACCATTCCTCCTTATAATGGCTGCAGAATATGAAGGATCCTGATGGGAGGCTGGTCCATTGGGCTTTATGATTGCAAAATTATGATTTTTCCATTGCTCATCGCTCAGGAGCTCAGCATCAAAATGTGGATGGGTTATCCTGACTACCTATTATGACCTTGGAACCAGAAAAAGAAGAACGCTTGTATAATCTTATTGGATGACCAAAATTATGGGATCAAGAGACTGAAGATGATTGAGCCTAGGTAAAATAAATTACCAAGGATACTATGATTCAAGATGGAGCTTTGTACAAGAAAGTCAAGTCTAAGTGGTTGCCCTTCCTACATCCCAACTCCAGGTTTCACGCTGTAATGGAAGGTTTGAACAAGTCAGTCATAGCAGCTTAAAGAAAACTCAAGAATTGTTGAAGACTTGATACTATTGGAACAACATGACCGAGTTCATTTGGGAGACTCTTGACTCATGTCTTACTTGCAAACGTCATGGAACTACCAACCCTACTTATCAACATCAAGTCATTTCCCCAACTAAGGCATTTGAAGTAGTCAGCATTGATGTTATAGGGCCTTTTCCTCGAGGAGTGCATGGTCATCAGTATATTATTATGGCTGTCAACCATTTGACCAAATGGGTTGAGGCCATTTCAATTGCTACCCCTTCGGCTAAGACTACAGCCTTATTCCTATATCAGCATATTATTTCCCAACATGGATGTCCAAAGGTCTTTATGTCAGATAATGGGACTAATTTCACCTCACAGCTTATACAGGAGTTATCAAAATTATTTAACACTACTCAGCGATTTGTTGTCCCATATAATCCATCCACAAATGGGGCCATTGAATGAGTTAATGGAACCTTGGTCTCAATTTTAAGGAAAATGGCCTCAACTGATCTGACTCAGTGGAATTTTTATTTACAGAGTGCCTTGTTTGCTTATCAGATAAGCTATCACCGCATTATCAAGATGTCCCCATTTAAGTGTATATATGGGCGGGATCCTTCAGTCCCTTCTAGTGTTCAGACTATCCTTGAAGAAAGCATCCCAGAAAATTCCGATTTAGTTATGAGAAATTTGGCTGATGAGATTATCCATCTCCAGGCTCAAGCAATGAATTCAATTGAAACCACCACTCGAAGAGAGACTCTATGAAGCAATCAACATAAACCTTTCTTACCTGAATATCATATTGGAGATTATGTTATGTATTATCATTCTTGGCCAGGTGGATGGACTGAAAAGCTGGGAACTAATTGGTCTGGTCCTAATAGAGTTATATTTTGAAAAGAACTAGAATATTTGATTGTTCATACTGATAATGGTATTGTGGTAAATTGTATTCATCCTAGGTTTTTAAGAAGTCATCCTCCACCGTAATCAAATATTGAGGGGGAAGTGTCAGGATTTCACCAAATTTTCATATCTCCAAAAAATCCCCTTCCTCAATTCCCCTAACATCATCAGAAGGAGCGATCAATCTATTACAATCTATCAAAGTTGATGATCAATCAGATCCTGATCAACTGATTGAAGATTCGATCATGCAGAGATTAATTCACTCTGATAGATTACAAACTGTATAAAACCTATATATATTTCCTCTTTTTGAAAATAAAAATTAGGACAAGTTTAACCTGTATTTTCTTATTTACTTCATTGCATTTTTGGAGAATCCGCCCAGTGTAACTTCAAGATACAACCTGCCCCATTGGAAATGTAATTCAAAACTTCCAGAGGCAGGATCCCAATGCAGATATGACAGCAGTAATAGCATTGTTTAGGGTGATATAATTTGTAGTGACCAAGGGTTGTGCTTGGATATAAAAGTGGCAGGCGAAATCTTTGGGGCTTTCTCCTTTGTTCAGTCAGATACCCATAAAAGCTTGTTTTTGGTTAACCAGGGATTGATTACTGCCAAACTCTTGGATTAGGGCTGTATGGACTTGATACCAAGTTGTGCACTCCTTCAAATAGGGGTCATGATCTCCCAGGAAGTGCTATCTAGGCAGGAGTGGATAGGCTTTACCTTCTGCCAAGAGGTGGCCTCCTCCATGGAGCTCTTGTATGCATACAGAAAGGAGGCAATGCTCTCTTGGCCAGGAATGAACCTTTCTAAAACACTAGGTTTAAAGATAGATATTAGAGGAGTGGAGAGGGTGTTAACACCAGGGATAGAGGCTGGCTTTGAGATCTCAGTTGCCGCATAGTTGCGGGGGCCCAGAGGGTTTAGCTGTCATCATAGGCCTTAAGGTCCTCTTGGATTTCGTCCCAATTTTGGTTGAGGGATGATACTGAAGCTTTATTCACGACTTGCTCCTTTAATGATTGTTCACTATTGCCTCAGAGTGGACTATGGGCATATGTTCCCATATGCTGATAAGGCAATTATTGACCTAGCCACTGCGGCCTTTGTGCCAGCTGACTTTATAGACTTCCACCCTTTTAAGGGCTACTTTGATGTTGGGTTCCAATATGAGGAGGACACTGAAGCGGCAGCACAAACTCCTCTAATTTATAAAAAAACCACATTTCCACAACCCGTAATCGCCTTCCTTCAGACACCACATTGGTGGTATCCTTTGCAAATCTCCCATCCCACCTTCCTCCCCAGGTTTTGTATGACCAGTTGGTCGCGGGGCTCATGGATTATGGAACTCAGCCAAACCTCATCTTTGCCATTCCATCTGGTGCGGAGCGCCTTGCTGCTCCTTGTGCAACAGCCACCATCATCCCACACCACCCTACCATAGCCCAACAAATCCCGCCCCGCGCTAGTGTTGCTGCAGCGCCTGATCATTCTATTGGGCTTGGGTCAATAATGGTAGGCAGATTTGTTCCCTCTGCTTTGGCCTCGACCATGCAAAAAGCATACCCTCAGGCCAAGTCCGCTGCTGCGGCTTCTGAGCCCCCCTCTGGAGGTTCAGTATGGGGTGCTTTGCTGCCCCCTCCCACCCTCCAATCTCGTTCAGTGGGCCCGCATGGAAAATTAGCCCCCCAAAACCTCCAGCCTCACTCTCCCACCTAAATCCACCCCAGCCAATCAGAGCAATGCTTGGACCACCATTGGCACCCAAGCAGCCGCCCATTCACCCAATCTCACCCACCCAAATTTGAACGCCACTATTCCAGTAACCCAAAATCCTTGGGATCTATTGGCTGAGATTGACAAATCAGGTAATGTCCTCATTAGTAAGCATACAGGTCAACCTCTTGGCCAATTCAATTATGGTCAGGAGGAATTTTTCCTTCCTGACTTCGATGAAACCCCTTTTCCTCGCCATATCGCTCCTCTGCCAAATACAACCCCCTTTCAAAGTGACCACCAGCTCACCTTAGCTGCGGTGGCCTCTCCTCAGTGCCCAAAACTATGCACCGCGGTGGCCCAGTCAGTGGCTCAGTTCTAGCATGGCCTGCCCACCCTCTTCTTCCCCCAAAACCCTGAATCTCCCTGCAGTGACATCTCAAAACTATTCAATGATGCTGAAGTTGCTATTATAAATGTCACAACACTTGCTTCATTCAACCCCTCAGCCAAAATAACCCGCCACAGTATCTCCCTTTTCACCCAAGTTCCTGAAGCCCGCAAAGAAGCAGAAATTCTCCTCGCAGCTTTTGTTGAATCACTCTCCTGTCATTATCTTGATGAGGAAGTGGAAAACTCTTACTACGCTGACCTCCACCCCCACTATGCGGATGCCCCAACGCCCTGGCTCTCTACTCTGGTCTGGTACTGTAACCAACATCCCATGATCGAGGTGGGTTTTTCTGAAAACCAACCCCCTGACACCTCCTCACCCTCTGCCATGGTGGGTTAGCGGTTTCCGCTTACCACTTGGTTAGTAGTTTTATTTTGTCATTTTAGGTGTTGTGGTTCAGTACTGTCCATCCCCCTGGTCAGCGTACCTTAAATAAATAGAAATTATTATTCAATAATTATGTTTGCATTAAATTCAAAAATGCAATTAAGTTTGTGCATAAACCCACCTGATTCACCCAAGTGGGTCCCATGTTTGGCCATAATAACATTATATCATAGCTCACTTTTGAGAAAATTAAAAATTACATAAGAACTAAACAACTTTAAAGAACCAACACAAAGAAAAACCCTGATATCCTCTGCTCTACCGCCCACTGCTCCAAAATGAGGCAGTGGTAAAACCCCCTAGCGTCTTCCCTTCAGTGGGAAAACGCTTTCAAACTAGGTCAACCAGCCCCAATACCTCAGGTCAATAAGTTCCCCTCAAGGATCTCGCCCTCCACCTTGCACATTACCAAGTGGTGCCCCGTAGCCCCTTGTGCTCCCCCTGAAGCAAAATGTGATATGACCTCCATGTTGAATATGGCATTTTTTCTACAATGCAAACAAATTATAGAATTAACCCAGAACTTATGCACCTGCAGGCTTTATTGATTTCTGCCCCTACAAGGGTTACTTTGACCTTAGCTTCACCTATGAAGCTAATGCTGCAATCGCAGCCAACATTTCCCTGGTGTTCTAGGGAACCCACATCCCAACTACTCACACCCAGTTGCCTGATGACACCACTCTTGTGGTTCAATTTTCAGGCCTCCCCACCCACCTCCCACCTGATAATTTATATAATGAATTAATAGCTGGGTTGTCAGTATATAGCGCTGACACCATTCTACAATTTTTTGATTCCTAATGGAGCCAACCAACATGCGAGCCCTCACGCCTTTGCAACTTTATGCTAAATATTAACCAAAATCGCCATTTCAGTTCCCCCTCGCACTGTTGTCCCTTCTGCCCCCAACCACACTTTCTGGGCCATAGTAAACAAAAGGCGCATGTTTTGCCCCATTTGTTTCAACCTGGACCACTCAAAATGGCGCTGCCCCACCATAGCCCAAGCTGGAGCCACGCAATTGACTCCCCCCATGATGCCCTATTGACAATCCAAAAACTTTGTGAATGAGGCATAATCCTCCCTCCCCCTCCACCCAAAATGGTAGATGCAACTGCCACTAATTCAGCTAACAATGAACTTACATATCAAACCCCCACTCCCACTCCAAATGATCAGGAGCCAGCATGGACCCCAGTAAATTAAAAAAAACTCACCCAGCCACCCAACCCAGCCCTTTCATATTCTGATCAACCTATCGTTTTCAACCAAAATCCCCGGGATTATCTGGAGGAATTTGATAATTTGCGAAATCCCTTCCTCAACTCGATCAAAGCCCCAGTCCTCAAAATATATCTAAATGCAGAATATGCAGCTCAATTTCCAACTTGTCACTATGCTCTACACTCCAAAGCCAATGAACCCTGAAGTGACCACCAACTCACCAAAGAGGCTGTTGCCTTCCCTGATTGTCACCCCCTCCAAAAGGCTGTAGCAAAATCAGTCACAGTTTTGGCTAAGGGATACCCACCCATGTATTTCCCCAAATGCAACAAATTTAAAAAAAGAATTCCTCTGATTCCAACAAGTTGCCCACAAGGCAGTACAAAAAGTTGTGATGGTCACAAATTTTGGCCCCAAGGCCTGCAATAACAGCAACAACATTGCCACCTTCACCACCCTTCCCAAAGTTCACCTTGAGGCTGAGAAAGCCATATCTGAATATATCACCAGACTCCTCATAGAAAAATTCGGGCTGCAAGCTCTAATCTGCTACATTGCTCCTATTTTGAGGATGCACCCACGCCCATGTTCTCAGCGCTCTGCTGTACACCGCCCAACACAAGGGAGGATGAGCCTCCTGATCCTCTCTCACCCCCACCATAGACACATAGAAGTATACCGCATATAACCTGGTTTAATCATTTTAGATTTCTTTTATTTTTTATACAGTTTGAGTAACACGCTCATCTCTTTCTGTTTGTATAAATTTAGTTTAGTATAGGATTTGCACCTCAGAGCTTGGTATTGTCTGTCCCCTGGTCAGCTTTCCTCAGTTAAATAAAATAAAACATTATATCATAGCTATTATTAAAAATGATGATAATGTTGTTTAGATGAAATTAAGGCGATTTGAGTTGATTCTTATATATCAGCTTATGAAGATAAACAGGAAGGATCAAAGGATCCACAAATGGGAGTAATCTATCAGCATAGATGTTTTTCTTTGAAGTGTTTATTTTAAAGTCAACCATTCAAATCTAACAAACTTCAAAGAGAACATGGTCTGCTCTCCCATAGTAGTTGGGATATATTTGTAAAATGGCAAAGCTGAGTAAAGCAGCTTCCTCTTCTATAATATTATTATAAATTTGATAGATTTGAAATTTTGTTTTTAAAATTTGAACTTCATAGCCTTAAATTATTTCTGCTCATTGTAACTTTCTGAGAAAAAACTCAAAAAAATAAGAAAGTAAATTTCAATCGCCCATCATAGTTTAACTCCAATGTCCTCTGATTCTATGCCAGCTGCTCCAGTGTGGGGTAGCGGCAAACTCCCCCGCCATTTTCTGTATGGCAGGAAAACGCGCTCAGACTGGCTTGCCCAGAAATTCCAAACACATGGGATGACTTGTTCCTCCCAAGGATCTCAACGCCCACCTTGCTTGTATCCAAGCGATACCTCGCTGCCCTCTGGTGCTCCCCCAGAGCAACATGCGGTATGGCCTAAGGGTCAATTATGGGAAACTTTTAACTTACCACAACCAAGCCATTATCAAAATGGCTCAGGTGATGATGATTCCCGCTAGTTTTATTGATTTCTGCTCATATAAGGGGTATTTTGACCCCAGATTCACCTGTGAAGCTGACGCCGCCACTGTGGCAACTGTGCCCCTGGTATTCCAGGGTACCCCTCTCCCCACAATCAGAACCCAGCTCCCAGTGGATACCACTTTGGTGGTCCAGTTTGCTGTTTTACCCACCCACCTCCCCTGCGGTGCTCCACCAGGAGCTGATGGAGAGTTTGGCAGCCTATGTCTCCAACCCCATCTTACAATTTATGGTCCCAAATGGGGCCACACGCCTCGCTGGGCCTTGGGTGTATGCCACAATCAGCCACGAATTTAGTAAAATCGCAGTGTCAATTCCCCCTTGTACTATTATTCCTTCTACCCCTGAACATCCAATTTGGGCCCCCGTCAAGGGAGGGTGGAAGATCTGTCCATCCTATTTCAAGTTGGACCACTCAAAATGCAAGTGCCCCTCCTTTGCCACTTCTGACAGATTGGATTATTCATCCGCCAACCTCCAATCCACCGCCCACCCTGCACCAGTTCTGGCATGGGGTACAATCCTAACTCCCCCCAAAGCCTGAGGCTGCAGATGCACCTGCAGCCACCAATCAGCCTCCTCCTCGCCCCAGCGCCACACATGATTCCTCCAATTAAGCACAGGCTTGGACCCCAGTTCAATCCCATGCTTCATCCAATGAATCAACAAAACCTCAACTGTACACCAATTCCCCAATTTAATTCTACCAGATCCCATGTGAAGTTATTGGCTGAAATTGAGAAATCAGCTAAGCTCATTGAAGAACCATCTCTGCAAATTGAGCGGCTTGTTAATGAAGAATGGGACGCCAAATATCCACTCGTCTATATACCCCACAGCCAAATGTTTATATCATTTTGCAGTGACCACCAGCTTGCAGTCAAAGCAGCTGCAACACCAGATTGTCATCCCCTCCGCAAAGCTGACACCAAATCAGTGGCGATGCTCAAAGGAGGTATTCCCTCTCCTGTTACCCCTCAACCCTCACCCCAAAAAGTAAAATCACAGTGAATCAGCTACACAAAAATGTCAATGACGCTATTCAGAACGTGATAACTGTAGCATGGAATCCTAAAGCTAAGATTACTTGAACTAATATTGCCACATTAGTTAATCTCCAAATGCCCGCATTTTAAGCCAAAAAACTTTAGCTGAATATATAAGTGCAAACCTTCCTAGCTGGCAATTTCCATGAAATACTAATCTTTAGTGATATTGAACTTATGCCACCGATGCCCCGGTGCCCTTGCTGTCCACCTTGATATGAAACCTACCATAGGAGGAGGAAGCTGCTGCTGAAGATAAGCCCCCATCCCCCTCCCCTTCTGCCATGGAGGGATAAGCGGTTTCCGCTGCCCACCTGGTTAGTTGTTTTTGTTTGAAGTGTTTCATCCAATTGCTCATTTTGGGCGTTTTGTTTAAATCAACTAGTTATATTAGTTTTTAGTTTTAAATTTTTGTTTTTGTAATGTCCATCCCCTGGTCGGTTTACCACAAATAAATGAATAAGATTTGAAATTCATTTAAAAAAGAATCTAAGAGCAAATACTTATGGACCAAACTTCATACTTTGATAAGGTCATTACGTCCTTGCATGCAATTTGCGGAGTTCATAACCTCTTTCTTGGCACTATTTTGTTCTCAATGTGGTCCAAAAATTCATAGTTAAGTGTTTTACAAACACTCATATTAGGAATATTACACAGCAGGTGTATCCTGCTTGTGGGCACTTAACTGGGGCCTCTTGACCGACTACTTTGTGGTAGTGTTCAGGAACCCACCTATCACATCCACTCAATGACAACGCCTCAATAGTATGGGGGTCCTCATTAGCTGCTCCAAGAATGGTACCAGGATTAGACTCCCGCAACAGCACCCCTGGAAGTGAGGGGCTGTAGGGGCTAAGAAAACTAGAAGGTGTGGAAATCCTCAAGAGGGCCAAAAGGGCACAAAGGCTCCATGGACCTAAAGGGCCATTTAGTCCGTTGGCACTAATTCCCTACAATCCAAACAACTTCTGTAATTAAGAAGTCCTAACAGCGCTCAGAGCCTTATGAGACTAGATTAGAAATGTGCTCAAGAGTGCAAGTCTTCTTAGATGGGGTTCCCTTAGATATTAAAGTTTTGATTAGTGCTTTTTCAGATAAGATAAATAAATTTCAGCGCATTTGCCAAGCTCACAATGGATGTATACTGCAACTTGAGCAATCTTGACAAGCTTTAAAACCCACTTAGGTAATGTGAAAATCAGCTGCTCCTCCAACATATCAAAATTTAAACTCTGAAGAGCCTGTTGCTCTCAAGGCCTACGTTACCCCTCTAACCTGCCATTAGAATAAAGTTCAGGAAGACCTAGTTTGAGTGAGACAACTATTAGACCAAAGTAACCTTGCAATTATGCAGAAACCAAGAATTCCAAGCCTGCTCTGGTCTCTGATATTAACACTCTTTAAACTCAAATTGTGAATTACTTTTATCACAGTACAAGAAGAGATTTACTATAGGACAGGAAAGTATCGCCTTTTTTATGTATGATTATGTGAGCTTGATGGAGGAGGGCATTGACCGTCAGAATGTGAAGCACATTCCCTCTTATCTGATTAGCTTTGACCGTGAAATCATGACTCCCCATATAAAAGAATGTCACACTTGGAAACATTCCCATACCACCCTAGTTCAGGAGTTTAAAACCAAATAAACTTTGTCAATCAGAAGCAGGCATTCATGCCCATCTATCTGAACAGTGGAAAAAAGTTTCTTATAGTTTGTCATCCGATTCTATATCCAAGCCCAACCCTTGGTTACCACTAACCAAATTAAGCTAGACAAAACCATAAATGTTACAAGCTCAGCGTTGGGATATTTTTCTGAGGGTCAACTTCATATGATTGTCCAGAGGAATAACTTCATCTGCATCTAAGAAACTAAGGAAGCTATAAATGAAATTCCTGAATCTACCTAGAGTTCCAAAATATCCCCTTCTACCTCTCCTGGCCATCCTCAAGTCCACATGGTTGATAACTAGAAAAATTACAACCCTCAGTGCATCTACTGAAACGGATTTGATCATAGCACCAAGAATTTTTGTAAGCGACTTGCTGAGAAAGTGGGAAAAGGGAAGTCAGCATGAAGGACGAGGAACTTCATGTTGACATATCTGTATTGCCTAAAGAACATTTCTAAATCTTACTGAGTCTAATGCTGTTGTTTCAAGTGGAGATGCATTGGTACCCATTGACAAAAAAGAACCTGATAAACCTTACTCTTCTTCTGATAGATCTCCCATGTTTCTTACTCTGCCCTTAATATATGAGTTTAGTCATATAAGTCAATGTTTGCTTTCACAAGTTTCCTGTCCACGGCATCGTCAACAATGGTTCCTCATATATGTCATACATCTAAATTAATGAAATGTATTAAGGTAGCTTCTGGCATACCTTACTGCATGAAATATGGCACAGATAGACCTCAATGCACTCAGTCATTTAGGACCTTCTCCTTGCTAACCGTTCTCATTGGCAAGTTGTCATTAAATGCTTCAACCATTTCATTAGATATCTCCTATTTACAACCTCCTCCTCAGAACTCATTTTTCATTGTGAATACTCCACAGTCTTGCACTATGAAGAAGTACTTATATCATTTTTTAAGACATAGAGTTACTTGTCCAACTTGCGTTGAACCTTAACAGGTTCATAAGCATATTGCTGAATAGCCATATTATAAAAAAATCATCAGCTGTATTGGCCATTAGGCTACTTTGGGCAGACAGAAGAGAACTTTTGCGTTTTGATGCTTAACGCTGGGATGATGTAAAATTTTGAAGTCGTATGCTTGTAATTTCAAGGCCCAGTTGGCCAACCATCCTTTGAGTTCCATAAGATTTTTTCAACCATCAGAGAGTCATGGTCAGTTAGCAAAAATAGAAATGCACATCGTGAATGTAAACTATGTTACAACCGTAAATGAGAGCTAAACACTCCTTTTGAGTAATAGTAAAATTCCTTTCATATATTACAGTGTCTGGTTGCAGTAAGTAATGGGGTGTTCTACCCCCTTAATGTCAAACTGAGATAACATTACCCTTATGGCGGTGATGGATGTGCCTGTGTGAATAACAAAATGGTTTAATAAAGTTCAGGTACATCAGTATATGCGCTTGGGTTAGGCAAAGCCTTAGCTGTGTAAAGATCCTGTGTGCCCCAATAAAATTGAATCAGTTGATTACCCTTTTTAAAAAAAGAAGGGGTAACATTACTGAGCCCTTCCATTAGAAAATTTGGCGGAATTATGGCAGACCCTTAATGAGCGGTGAGTTTATGCTGAGGAACCTCATCTCAATTTACAATAATTCATAGAGCGGAGGGGGAGGATTTCTCTGGGAACTTTGTTTTGTCCAAAGCCTATGTCACAAAAAATGCAACAATCTGCTACAGAATATGAGCACAATTGGGCGGATTGAGACTGAAGTCCAGACAGGAATGTCATCCCCAAACCAATCTGGTAATGATCCCTCCAAAGGGAAAGAAAATTTTGTTAGGAAAATTAGAAGATATGCTGGCATGATGGAGCACAAATGGAAGCTAAAAATTCAACAACTGGAACTGTGAATTGAGGCACCTGCAATATGCAAGCTGATCCATGACGCAAAAAGTCCCAGCGCTTTGGGAAAATTCGCGCGCCCAATTGTAAAAATGCTCCCAAGTTTGCGCCCCTCACTTCCCTTCAAACATAAAAATTCAGTGCTTTGCTGATGATAGATGAAGGTTTATTTTGTAGAATCCTTATTAAACCGTTAAATTTGCCAACTTTCTTTTTTCATTTTTTATATTTTGGCTATTCTGGAAATCCCCAAGAAACCACCACAAACGATTGAGGGTCCACACTGATTTGTATCAGTAATGATGGTGGCCATCACATTTGTTATCTCAGAAATTGCCTCACTCAGTGAAGAAAACCTCAGGAGTCATACCCTACATGTTTAGTAGGATGCTCTAATCCAGAAAAATGATTATTGAAAAAGTCAAAATGGTTGGAACAAATAAACGCTCTTTTTAATCCATCTAAACTATGAATAAAATGGAAATGACGATTTGGCAGTTGCATATTGTGGAGAATCTGCTGAGTTAAACTTTAAGAAACAATTGCCACACTTTAGTATCAAGTATGCGCTCAAAAAGTATTAGGAGTACAGCCTAAAAGTAACCTAAGGTAAGTTGATCAACCCATTTTCTAATGGAATTCGCCCTGATCATGGAGGAAACAGAGACAAAGAAAGGCGGATGTTATTTGAAGCAAATTTGCAGCGAATGAACCTGACAAGACCATTGTTGTCACATGTTATTGGGTGCATATTCAGCTAAGTCAGGAACCCCTTAAATGAAAAAAACTAATAAATGAAACAATCCCTCCCTCTGACCCTGGCAGTCCATCCCCATATTCATAGCGTGATCAAGATTACTTTCAGCGATCAGATTACTAGTCAAAAAAGGAATGATGTTCATAGACAGTAATTTTTGCTCTTTTCCCAGCATGATTCTTATAATTATATCATCATAACAGCGATGTCTTGTGGACAAGGGATTCTTTCATGAGTATTTGAGTACCCCAATTGATTCCAGTCCTTCTTTAAACTCATCAGTTGCCTGACATGATAACCCATCCAATTAACACTGCTGTCATATCTTTGGCCCAGGATCTGCTGAACCTGGGCTCATCAACAGATAAACAGAGCTTATATGGACCGTGCTCGCCCTACTGACCTGCTGTTCATGGGTGGCGTTAATCAAGGCCATCAAGCAAGTACTGCTTATTTGAGAAGTGCAGCTAACTTCACCCCTCAAGTGCTCAAGCGTGTAATGTAACTGTTATAGGGCCCGCCTCATGTTCCTGATATAGTGGCCCTCCAGGTTTGAAAGTTCTGGAGGAGCACCAAATTGTGAGCAACTTTTAATGGAACTATGTAAGCTTCAGAGGATCAACAATCCTTAGTACTATTGGACGCCTTGTATGCGAGGCAAAATCTGGGCCCAAATCTCTTGTACCAATTATACCTGGGGGAGTCGCCTCCCTCATTATTTATGATAGTTTCGTCAATGGTGGCCATGCCAGCATCAAGGCTGAAAATTCTGTACCAATTATTTCAACAATAGTAATGGCCACTAATTTGGAGGACCATATTAAGGATTTCCACCAACTTGTGGAGTCTCTTCAACTACCAGAAGACATTGCCATTGCTATGTTATGTGCTTCTCTCAACCAAAGTGCAGGATCATAAATGGTATAGTACAACGGACCTCAAACCCTGGAAGGGGCATACAAGCTATCCCAGCAAATTATGGCTCATCGTGAAATATGACCTACCAAAAAGAGCCGTAGAAATTTTCACGTTCGTTACACAAACCAACCCCTTCCACCCCCAAGAATGGGGTACTCGTGATATTCAACAAGGAGGGAAAAATGGATAATGATCCAAAATGTGGTTCAGCATTAGGCAGTGTATCTAACAACCTCCCAGTGGAAACAAAGCAACAAGATGACCCCTCTAATATGCCGGAGGTATTGGCCCTTGACCCATGTCTCATTGATTATTCAGGAGGAAGAGGCACACCCCTCTGATATTATACAACGCGCCCACCCCGACCCCCTGTCAAACGAATCATCAACCTCACAGATGGAGTCCTCAGGGGTTTTAGTAACTCAGGACAAACAACTCAGACTCATGAATTTGGTCAGGTATGTATCAGACAGAGCCCCAAACACTTTAATTATACCAGTGGATCTAAAGGACCCTGCACTGTCCCCATACCAAATGGAAATAATGAGCAAATAAAGGAGGATCTCTGGCGAAATCCCATCCTTGAGGACTTTAGCCATGTATGTCCCCTGTAAGATTCTTCAGACACCCATTAAACCCACTCTCATATGCTCAGGCTGTAGCAATGCTTTCTAAATTCTTCAATTTAATAACAAAATTTTTCCACAATTTCAGCCAACACTGTGGAGTATGCGCGTTTAACAGCTTCAATATTTGATTGTTCTGATTTTCTGTTTGCTTTCAAAATTACAATGTGCTTCACAAGGGCAGTGATGAATGCATTAGTGGATACTTGAGCATCAGGAAACTATATTGACCTCAAAATGGTACAGGCATTAGACTTGGCAGTCACCATGGGACGCACATCATGGGGGCTTCTAAGGTACCAATGGTCACCCTACCTCTATACAAGGTGCTACACTAATTGGCCCATGGGCACCAGTTCTATGCCAACTTCTTGGCGATTACAGACCTACTCTACCCCATGATTCTGAGGGTAGGATGGTGGTGCCAAGGCAGTTATGATCTATAAGAATGAAATATGCTTAAATTTATTGATATACTAACACTCTAGTGAAAATTTTCTGCTCTCCACATTTGCGAAAGGAAACGCCATGGCAGCCATGGTGGAATACTATGAATCAGGTGCAGTCGCCGATCTCCCCATGATGCCCACAATACTGGAACCATAAAAAGAGATATTAACATAGATGAAGTGAAATGACTGCCACCTCATTATGAGTTTGACATTGACTATTACATAACGTTGGATCTCATTAAAATTTATTGCCCACTATATTTATATATGGCTGCCAAGGATCAGGCACTGAAGATTTATATTTGATGAAAGGGTGGCCAAAGGATGGCTGATAAAGAAATCCTCACTGGTGTCATCCCCCATGGTGTTTGCTCAAATACCAAATGGGACTTTGAGACCATGTGAAAGTTACGGCCACTCAAACAATGTTGCACTACCAGACCCATATCACCTCCCACTTGAGGCCACAATCTCTCAAGTAATTGCCAAGTTCAAAGTATTTTCAAAACTGGATCTAGTCAATGTCTTCCACCAAATCTGAGTAAAGGAGGGACAGTAATTTCTGACAGTGATACGTACTTACCACGGCTTATACCAGTTCAGGGTCATGCCATTCAGGTTTGAACGTCCTGGCGTTTTCAGAGGGCTATTGGTCACGTGTTGGGCGACCTTCACTTCAAATGTTCAGTGGCGTAAATTGATGACATTATGGGCCAATTCCTTACCCCAGATCAACACAAGAAGAATTTGGTGCGGTGGCAGCTGCCTTGAAATGTGCAGGCCTGCATGCGAAGCCACCAAAATGCAAATTTTTTCAAGACAAGGTAAAGTTTTTGGGAAATGTGGTGCTTAAAGATGAAACGCTATTGCTCCCTCCAAGCTAGAAGCGATACATATATGGGAAATGACCACAGCCCAGAAGCAGCTCCGCAGCTTTCTGGGATATGTCACTTTTCTGAAGAAATTCTTACTGGCGATTTCAGAGCTTGCCATCCCCCTCCACCTACTGACAGGAAAAAACGTGCCATTCATGTAGACGGCGGAATGTCAAAGGGCCTTTGAGGTTGTAAAAGAATTTTAATCCTCAGCTCAAATTCCAAGACACGCTGATGAAGATAAAACTTTTCTCTAGCTTGCAATGCATCCATCATAGCTATGGGGCAGTATTGCTACAAGAGCATGATGGCCACAAACACCCAGTGTCATACTTCTCCTGGAAATTTACAAGTGCCAAATGGTTGTACAAATTTATGAAAAAGAGCTGGCTCAGTAGCATGGGCAATGATGCACTGGCGGTATTTTCTTCAATGAGAAAGCCACATGGTGTCAGTGTACATGGATCATACATCACTTATCTACTATCGCAAGCTGTAGGACTTGGTGCACAGACAAACCAGAACCCATCAATACCAGCTCAACTTCAACTTCAAATATGAGTTCATATTGGGACCTATGTATATATTTCTGGACATATTAAGTAGAAGCCTGGCAATCAAGGCCAACCCTGTTGAAGGTACCTAATTAATTATGGTGATTTACCCCTAACAAGTGCTTCTGAGCCATCAGCAGAATCAGAAATTGTCAATGTCTGTGTGATCCCCGCACCACCCTTAATCTCACCCTCAACGATCACACCTGAGCCCTCCAACAAAGCCATGGGGCCCACGTGACAGGAAAATCATGGACCAAGCACACCAATCAGTGCCAATAAGTCATTCTTGGATACAGTACTGGATGCGCAAGCAGAAACTATCAAAGGACAAGCGCTCAGGGATTAGATACAGTTGAGGAAAAGCCCCTCAAATTGGTACATAAAAAGGGTAGGGTAATTTATTTTTGAGATCTCATATGGGTGCCCAAAAGTTAACAGCCATAAGTAATAAAGGAACATTATAACCCACCAACAATGGGACACCATGAAGGAAAGAAAACTACCAACCTAATAAATAGAACATATGAATGTAATGGACTGATAAAAGATATGCCAGCTTAATTAGAATGCTGTCTGACCTGTGCGCAATTTAAGTCATAGAGAGCAGGGAGAAACGGAATCCTGAATCCACTACAAGTAGTGGGACCATGGACATAGGTATCAGTTATCTTCATAGTTGGTCTACCCACTTCATAGTGGTTCAACGCGATCATGGTAGTCATGGAAAGATTCACCAAATATGGCCTGTTATTCTCATGCTTAACTACAACCACAGCGGAAGACATGCATACTTATTTGTGACCGATGTCATTACTATGGGGGGTACCAGATGAGCTAATTAGAGATAGGGGACCACAGTTCACGTCATAATTATGTGAGGCCCTTTGTGAAATACTTCGCATCAAACCATGTCAACCATTGGCCTATCACCCTCAGTTAAATGGAAAACTGAGTGAACTAATTAATCCCTAGAGCAATATCTCCAGAGCTACTCTTCCGCTGCTCAGGATACCTGGGCTGGAGATCTGGATAAGCCCAGTTCTCAAATAATAATTCCATGCACGCCTCTATTGGAGTGTCGCCAATGTATGCAAACTTAGGCTACAACACAGCAATTGCAATCGCCCCACAAATTCAAACAAATACTCCCTCAGCGGATTGCTTTGCAGCACACACCAGTAACTTACACCAGCAGCTACTGAGGCAACTAACAAAATCCTCCCAGTATGCCAAGAGTTTGGTTGACTAAAACATGAGCAGCGCCCAAGTATCAGTTGGGCGACCTGGTGATGGTGGACACATAAATTCTTAACCTCAAGGTACCCTGCCGCAAACTGGCCTGCAAAAGGGCAGGACCGCTACTTATTAGTAAAGTCTTAAATAATGGATCCTTTTACATGGATTTTCTTCCGCACTAAATCATCACCACAAGTCCTTCCATGCGTCAGCTCTGTCACCATTCAAAGGAACCAGCCAGCAGATATAGAAGCCTTATTGGTAGAAAGGAATGCCAAAATTCAAGGTGTAGGAAATCTTGGGTGCGAGGAAATTTAAAAGGGGAATTTAATAATTTTAGCTTGGAAAGTGCACCCCGCCTATGACAATAGTTGGATTGCAGCTCGCAATTATACCAATTGTCAGGATTTAATCACCGAGTTTATTCACAAATTCTACTGCCCATCGCCCGTTGCTATGAAACAGACTCTAAAAGCCATTAAGCTGCCCTTACCTCATAAAAATATGCTCCGGTACAGACTCTGGAGGGAGGAGAAGACCCTATCAGTTTAGAAAAGGGTATTGTAAGGATCCCAGCTGTCTCCATAAAATGAATAGGTCAATTCACCCCTTTTGATTGAAGAAGGGGGAATGTCTCTAAGCCCTTCTGTTAGAAAAATTGGAGGATTTAAGACACACTTATAATGTTTGGTGGATTTCTGCTGAGGCCCCTCATCTCAATTCTATAATAAGTCATAGAGTGGAAGGGGAGGATTTCGCTGGGAAGTTATATTTGGCCAAAAGCTATGTAATAAAAATCGCTACACACTGTAACAAATTCTGAGCATGATTGGGCAGATCAAGACTGAAGTCATGGCAGGAATATCAGACCTGAAATTAATTTGTCAAATATTTTCCAAAGAAAAAGAAAGCTTTATTAGGAAAATTGCAATATAAGATGCCGTGATGGAACACAAATGGAAGCGAAAAATTCAGTAACTAGAACTGTGAATTGAGGCACCAGCAATATGTTAGCTAAGCCATGACGAAAAAAGTGCCAGCGCTTTGGGAAGATTCGCGCGCCCAATTGTAAAAATTCTCCCAAGTTTGCGCCCCTCACTTCCCTTCAAGTATTTAAACCAAGTGCTCTGCTGAAGGTAAAGTGCTGGGTTATATTGTGATATCCTTTTTTTGACCTTAATTTCACCAAATATCTTAAACCTTTTATCATTTTAAACTAGTCTAGTGAATATATCGGTGTATCCCCCTTTAGGTTGAGATCACCTAGTGCTAAAAAACTAGTCTGGTGATCTGCAAGGAACCACCCCAACCAATGGAAGAGCCACACTCATATATATCATTAATGATGGTGGCTGTCACATAGGCTTATCTATTGACTCTTTCAGGCAGAAAACCTCAGGATCATACCCTACAAGTTTTGCAGGATGCTTTAATACACCAAAATGACTATTTGGAATCTCAAAACAGATGTATAAACTAAACGCTCAACTTAATCCACTCAAACTATGAAGAAAATGGAAATGACAATTTGGTGGCTGTACCTTGAGGAGACTCTGCTGGGATTAAGACCCAACAATATGATTGCCACTCCTCAAGATCAAGTACATGCTCAAAAGTACTATGATATGGCGCAAAATTAACCCAGAGGTTGATCTACCCATCACTTAATCTAATCTGCCACAATCATAGAAGATACTGGAACAAATATTCAGCATATGCTATTCAAAGCAAAACATCTAGGATTGAACATGACGAGACCATTGTTGCCACACATTATCAGGTGCTAATCAGCCAAGTTAGTAATCCCACAAAAATGAAAACATTAATGAAGGGAACAAACACCTCCTGCCAACCCTGGCAGTCTGAACCTTCATATTTGAAGCGTGGTCTATATTACTTACAGCGATCATCTTATAGGTCAGAGAAGGAATGATGATCATAGACTAGTACTTTCCTCACTTGCCCCGTGTGGTGCCAATTTTTATCATCAGAAAGGCAATGCCTTGCAGACTATAGACTCTTTTGTGGGTATTAAAGTATCCACAATGGACTCACAGTCTTTCTTTGGCACTTCAATTGTCTGAAAAACTGTTCAAAGGCCATCTGGCAGTTTCATGTCCGTTCAAATGGTACCCCATTCTTAAGAAGGTGAAATAATGGCTCACCTAATCACTTAAGTTCTTCAAAAAATGGTGATAATAGCTCATCATTCACAGAATACTTGAATAATATGCTTGCTGCTTGTCCATGGCATTTTTTTAAATAGCCTTAAACTTTTTTAGCTGACGCTGTAAGACTTGTTTGCCAATGAAAAATTTCAGATAATCAAGTTGTTTATGAAAAATTGCACATATATGTTTTTCTTTCAAATAAGCCAGGGTCAGGTGGCAGAAAAGTACCTCCAAATGCTGCAAATGATTCGTAAACATTTTAATGAACATTCATATCATATAAATAAGCTAAAACACATGAGATATCATAATCCATTAATATGCTATCCTTAGCACACTGGAATATTAGTAGGACGTTACATAGCCCCTGCAGCACCCTAGTGAACTGATATAGACCTTGGGTGGTAACCATAGTGCACTTCTCCTGTTACTCTTTTGGCAGCTCAATATGCCAATATACAGAGTATAAATACATGGTGGAGAAATACTTTGCTCTGCTTATCAGATCTTGCACCATGGAAGGGATAGATTAGATAAAGTCAAACTTGAATATCCTCTACCTGTTTGATTTATTCCTGACCCTAGCTCAATAAAGGCATCAGCACCCAAATTACCCGCTGGATGAAGAAGAGGTAGATGCCATTAAATTAAATGTGAAAAAGAGGCCACCCTTATAATTCTGGAAGAATACCATGGCACAATTGAGGACGAGTCATCACGCGCCTCTTCCTGAATCCCATGAGATTCCAATTGCCAGTTTAACAAGAAATGTCCATGTGTTTTGAACCCTATAACCTTATAAATATCCCAAGCTTTATATAAGTTAGATACCATTTTTTGCTTAATTTATTATTAAGCTTCCTGTTTTTTTATTCAAGTTACTCAGCAAGAATTTGTCATCCCAGTAATTATGGACCCTTATATTTTATTGAAGATAACAACATCTGTATCTAAGAAGCATGAAATCTGCCCCTTCATACAGCTCTGCTTTCTATAGTACCAACAGAAAACTGGCGCTCCCTGCCTGGGCTTCTTGATTTGACGTTAAAGAGTAAAGACTTAACAAAAGATGGAAAATTATCCTAAACAAGAAACATCACAAGATGATGTGCCTAAGAGTATTACCAATTGGATCAGCAAGTCTCTCTTTGAAGTAGGGGTCCCTGTCCCATCTACACTTGAATTTATGGCTAAGTACAAAGGTGAAGTGCCTTTTGTAGAACAAAGTTAACATCAATTAAGAATTGCAACCTTGACACAATTGTAAAATTTCTCAATGTATTTTGTGCTCAAAGGGCGTTCCAGTCAGGTCAAAGCATCAGATATTCACTACAATATGAGAAATTTTGTCTAATTAGATCCTAGCTTACCAACTCCAAAAATAGAAACCAGAGCGGATCAATATCCTCACAACTTTGTTCACCTGGCCATCTATCACATTATGCAATTTTTAGGACTCCACCACCAAGAAGTACTGCGACAATTAAGCTTGATTCAATCCCTTCATCTATCCACCTATGAATTCTATCAATCTAACTTCACCTTTGTCCAAGAGAATCAAAACGCTATTCTCAAAAATTGACGTTTACTTAATAAAGTGTGATGTCAGATAACTTTATTGGATGAAGGGCCTTTACATACATGCAGAATCAACTCATAATCCAAGTGGACGCAGCCATATCTAAGACTTACCTTCAGGTCAGGCTGACTATTGCGTCACACTTGAATTGTATTTCCCACCCTGAAGGACAGTGAGGATATTGTTTCACACGACTAGAGGAAGTCTTACAGTAAGCCATACAAGAGCGCAAGGCCCAGTTATCCCTGAAGGGACCCCTGTCTCTCAAGGCCCTCTTGGACAAAGGGGACCCACTGGAATTCATGGACCTCAAGGGGATAATGGATCTATAAGGCCCGAGGATTAACTGAACCTATGGATATCCAGGGGATATTGGCCCCCAGACTGCCAAGGCCACATGGTGATTTAGGCCCTACTATGCCACTTGGAATGGAAGGGCCTCTCAGCCATCAAGGGGAGGCTGGATGTCAGACAATCAATGTGCTAAGGAAAGTCTTGGCTTCCATTGGGGGTATTCTAATAACCATAACAGCATCCACAGTCTACATGGTACGCTGTTCTGATAATTCTAGAGTAAGACTGCAAGAGATATATGCGTTATTTATTGATTGATGAACATCATCTCAAGTCTAACTTATAGACTGAGCGTCAGCAATAATCTTGATCACACTTCATGCATCAAGGGGTGACTAGTTGGATTGGGTGGGGAAGCCGTTCTGACAATTTGGGTGTACTTTGAAGCCAAAGCCTTAATTCACCTGGACACACTTGATAGAAGAGAGAAAAAAACTGCATTGTCAGTTTTAATCTCAGTAGTTTTCCATTATGCATGTCAGCCAGATTAGAGTTTTTATGATCTCCTCTTGGTTATTGAGAATCAAAATGGGATGATTAGATATCAACTTGAGTTAATGATCTGAGTTCACAGATCCTTGGACAGAAAGAGTCTAAATCATCCCTTGAGGATGATTCCCAAGAATTTTTTGGGGAAGCTAAAGCTGTAAACACCATAAAAAGATGGACACAACCATTACCAAGATTAAAGAGCGTGAGCCCTTCAAAGTGAGGTGGTTTTTTAAGGGATGCCAAGTACCTTATATCAATTTATAAAAATATAAAAGTTTTTCTTAGGCGAATTAACTCTTTATTAAGGATCTAACAAAATAATCCCAGAACTCTACCATTATCAGAGTGCTGTATTTTCTATAACCTCAAGAAATTGAGGAGAGGGAATTGCAGAGTATTTTGGAACAAAATGTGCTTTTTTTGTATATAGCCAGGACCTTTACGCAATATATCAATTTGCCAATTGCAGGTGGTCCTTTTTGAGGTTTGGTCTGGTGAAGTTTACTAACTCATCAGGGCTCTGGAATCCTTACTCAATCTTTTTGTTTGAGAAAAAACTTTTTGGCCATTTAAGGGTATTCTTCCAGATCAAAATCGATATTTACGCTCTCTCCAGGGATTCAGTTTTGATCTGATGGTTTGAGTGCAGATTTTGCTGCACACACTCTCAATTTTCATTGATAAATTTCATCCAAAACAACAATTATAAAGAGTTCAAATTTTCCCGTACTTTTTGCTACTTAAAATTTAGGTTAGGAGGAAGGGTGAATATCCAGCATTCAGATAGGGTTGTCCCAGATCCACTATTTTCCCTACTGAGTATGCTCAAGACCCCTTACTTTTTCTTGTTAGGAGGGATACACTTTCGTCTAGATTGATGAACATCGCGGGGCCCTTACATTACCCTTTCAAAAAGGACAGGGTCTACTCTTTGTTCTATGGATCAGCTAATTTGAACTATTTTTGTGTAGCAAGGAAGTTTGATAACTGCAATAATTGAGGGTTAATAGTGGCAGGCGCAGGTGCTTTAGGGTTTTAAGCGTGAAAGTTCCTGATTAAATCATGGTTTTTAGTCCAGTCCCAGACAGTAATACAGCTATTGTCATATTCTGGATACCCTTTTCACGCCACCAGATATTGAATATTCCGCTTGACTCTCTTTAAGCCCAGAACAGCTTCATACTAAAACTCCTATGATTCTTCTATCAGTATTGATTCTATTTCTGTCAGTTTCTCGCCTTGAAGGGGGACAGACAGTAAGCATGAAACGACTTATGAATTCTTCAATGCAGAAGTAGCTCCACATGAAAGGATTCATTGTTTATAACCTTACTGATGGACAATGTTTCTGTCCTCTTACAAGGCAATTTACAACACAGAACTTTGAGGTTTAGGCTTTTCATGTCCACAATTACAAGATCGCCTGTCTGAAAAATTAGGCTGCTCTGCTTTTCTGATCTGCAAACCGCTGGGTGTCCTATGCGCTTATCCAACTGCCTCTGCATTTGCTGGTGTCTTTTCCAAATGCTTATTGTAGAGTTGTCTGCTATGGGGATGTTTACAAATATCTGAGGTCCAATATAAAGCTCGGGGTTATACCCCAAGTTAGTGAACAATGGTGACATCTTTGTAGAGATATCTAAAGAGTTGTTATATAAAAACTGAGCTAGGTGAAGGTCAACCACCAAGGTGCCTGAGAAGCAGTAGCGTAGAGCTGAAGGTATTGCTCAAGTGAATGATTGGCTCACTCCATTTATACGTCAGACTTGGGGTTCTATTCTGAAAGCTGGCTTGGTTTCATTTTAAGCGTTTTGCACAGAGCATCCTAAAATGTTGAGATGAACTGAGGCCCTGTATCGATTATCACTTTTTGTGTTACTCCAAACATGGTAAATTAAGGAATATAAATAAATGGGACATGTCCTCCGCAATGGTTGTAATTAAGAATGATATAAACAGGGCATACTTTGCAAATCTGTCTGCCACCATGATCACGTCAAAGCCCTTAGAGGTTAGTAGGCTAATGATGAAGTCTACTGATAACAACAGTCAAAGTCTGCTGCCATTTGCATTGGATGTAGCAATCCATTTTGACCTATTACAACAGACTTTAATTGCACGCATACTAGGCAACGGTTCTACCCAGATGCACATCCTTCGTCAGTTCATTCCAGAAATATGCTCTTTTTATCAGGTGGAGATTTTTTTATATTAGGTGCCACATAATCAACGGATCATGATGTTCCCTTATGACCCCATAAGTATAGGTTTTAAGTACCCCTAATCAATTGCAGAAGTAAATTACCCTATCATTTTGTGAACAACAAATGGATGGGCTTTTCCCTTCCTGAATCCTATCTCTTAAGACCTGTCCTTTCAGGCTTTGATTGGGAATTCAGTGCAGCGTCTAAAAAGGAACCTTCAGTGAAGGCCTTTGGGATTGTTTTTGGGAGTACGCTGTCAAGTGGGGGCTATGAAATTGATGGCAGGTTTGACTGTGTGATTGATGGGTAAGACTTTGGCTGTTGAGAAAGTTTTGATGGCGGCAAAGATTGCCAATTCTGCTGGTGGCTTAGGCAAGATTTGTTCTGTGGGAATCAACATAACAAATTCAATGCCCTCCATGAGATTAGTTCTGGTGGGAAGGCTCCTATTCTGGTTATCTGGTAATATGTGCATCGGTTCTTGATTGAAATCAAATATATAAAAAAGTTTAAAAGGTCGCGGTGCATTCAGGTTTGCCAGTGTGCTAAATTCTGCAGTTCGAATTAGTATATGAGTGACTTAAGGTCTGTGCACACAGTCACTGTTTTCTTCACTCTCTGAGCAAATAATGCCTGTGCATCATTGACCATGCGATGGTGGCCAATTTTTTGTCATATATTGCTCACAAGCATTCTCACTAGTGAATTTTTTAAAGAAGTATGTTATCAGATGTATTCAGCCATTGTGCTCCTGTAACAGTATTTCACCTATTGCAGTGAAATAAAACACTCAGCAATTCCGCTTAAATCAAGATAGTATGATTAGTTGTGTCATAACGATGGTTAAAAATAATTTATTCCATAGTATCCAATTTGTTTATTCTAAGGTTATAGGTAGTAGGTCAATATTGCCAATAAACAATATGGAAATCATATGGATTACGCTCCTTATATCTCATATTTTTACCCATTAGCCAGGTTTATATTTTAGGATATCTTAATAAAACCCTCAAATTAAAAACTGTATCTTGTTTCTAGTTTTCCCATACTGCATTCCCACCATTTGTGAACTTCACCTCCAGATAGGCCAATCTCAAATAAACTGCAAAATTTAATTGATATTATTCATTATTATAATTTTAGCTAGTTTAGTTTGTATTCCAAATTGGTCAACATTCCATCCAGATTTGCGTGGACATTTAACTATGGCCAACCAGGTGCTGTAAGCTGTGAACTCCTAACCTTCAGAGGTAAGAGGTAATTTTGAGGTATCACAATAGCCTTCAAATCTCGCTTTAGCTTAGCCTGATTATGGTCACCAGTGCTGATGCCTATAAGTACTAAACGCCAGTAAGTATGTAAACCTTGGGTTCATACAGGTGGCTAAAGGATAGCAGAGTATTTGCCGCCACATTAAACCTCCGGCCTTACTGGGCTAGTTTATTAAGTCACCGCCCAGCCCTTATGTTAAGCAATGATTAATTGAGCTGAATATAATGGCTGAACCTCAATATCTACCTATTCCGTCATTCTATCAAGGCAACCCTCTTCCAGCATAAGGGTATGTATTGGGATGGAAAGCAAGGTCTTGTAAACCTTGTTTTTTTACAAAAATTATACTTAATCTTTCCTTTATAAACTGTGGTTCCAGATAGGTCGCAAGATAGGGACAGCTATTGTCTAAAGTAAATATAACCTTATCGCCTTCTTCATCAGTTTTGCAGCCTCTGATGCTGGAGGAGAAGTTGGTTTGTCAATTAGACCACTGGCAGTTGAGGCCTTTTGTGTGCACCAGTGGAACTCCAAGTGGAGCGTTGACACTTTCTGTGACCCTTGGATTCTGGTCAGTATTCCTCTTTACTCACATTGCAAGAAAGGTTGTCAATTGAAGGATATCCTTCCACATCATCTAAGCTCAAAGAAGCTTAGGGGTTTCCCTTAGTGAGGGATAATGTAACAAATTTAAATTCATTTCCTCAATTTCTACAAGCTGATATAGTAGGAATGGTGGAGGCATACTGATGGTTTAAATTAATTACGCCGCGGTATCTAATTATTTAACATTTTTCAAAATTTTGAGAATTAGGGCTTTACCACACTGGTACAATATGAAAATCATGTGGTTATGCGCCTAATATGTTTCATAATTTATCTCATTTTTCAGGCTTATACTATGGTTTGTCCTATCCCAACTCTCCAAATTGTAACTATATCTTGTTTCTGGTTGTACCATCAAGCATTCCCATTATCAGTGGAATCCCCCACTAGACAGGCCATTCTTGAATAAACTGCCATTTTCTTTATTTTATTTAAATTAGAAATAATTTAGCTGGTTTAGTTTGTATCCCAGATTGATAAACATATGTTTAGAATTGCGCGTACTTTAAATCATTTCAATCAGGTGCCATAAGCTGCGAACTCCTAGCCTCAGAAGTTAAGAGGTCATTTTAAGTATCAATGGGCCTTCAAACCTCACTGTACCTTGGCCTAATTATGGTCACCAGTGAAGATGCCTGTAAGTGTGTAACGCCAGTAAGTGCATACTCACAGGGTTCATACAGGTGGTTAGAGGCTAGTGGAGTATTTGCTGCCACATTGACCTCCGCCATAAATGAGCTATTTTCTTAAGTCTCTGCTTGCCCTTATGTTAGGCGTGTTTAATTGATCTGAGTTCTATATGGCTGACACCCCAATATCTACCTATTCCACCATTCAATTTAGGTAATACTCTTCCAGTGTAAGGTTATATATATTGGGATGGCAAGCAAGGTCTTAGGAACCTTATTTGTTACACCTATGGCTGAGACAGAGGTATCACAATATACTATGAATGTATGTCTTCCTTAGTGTGGCACAATACTAGCGTGGAGATAAAAACTACCTTGATAGCCTCAAAAGCCCACTGATATTCCTCTGACCAGACAAATGGTGCATTTTTTCCCGTTAGGGGATAGAGGAGGGTGGCCCGTTCTGTGATTACCAAGGTTTATTACTCAAGAAAGCAATTGGATTCAGTTATACAAAGCTGTTTATGGTTGGATTAGGTTATCCATGTTATTATAGCTTCTAGTTTTAAAAGGCGATGTCATGACCATCCTTAAATACCAGGTTTTCTTAAGATTGTACTTCATCTTTGAGGAAATGCATTTTGATGGTTCTAAGTGCATGCTTTCTGAAAGGCAGTAGCTACCGCTACTAAGTTAATTTCATGAAAATCCAGTGTGGAGGAGTGAACCAAAATTTGCCAATATACGCCACTGTGCACATGAAGTTGAGGCCACCTAGTGCGCAGTTGATGACCCCTTAGAAAAAGGTGGGGCGTTTTTAAAGCTGGAAAGCATGCCACTGAACTGGTATAACCTTTGGCATTTTTGGATGGCTATTAGACATTCTTGGCCCAAATTCACCTGGACATGGTGATTTGTTCAATTGGTCCAATTAAAAAAACACTTTTACTTTGCAATTGTTTTAAAGATCAAAGCCTCAAAGGAAACGGGAACAACATGGGAATGGTAACTTTGTTAGCTCGCCATATTCCATTCAAGGCTGCAGAGTGTCGCTGGGTTTCTAAGCAAACACTACTGGGGCTGATAACAGTGAATTTCAAATAATTTCCCATCCCTTAGTTTTCATCTCATCAAAACAGGTTTTAAGGCTTGATCCTCAGCTGCAGTGTATGGATAAAGTTAAAAATTGGTCTTAATAAGGTCCATCTTTAAGCAAAAGTTAATATTAAACTCAGAATGGGGTGTTAAGCGGTTAGCCTTATCTACGTCAAAAATCTCTTTGTAGAATTCAAGTACTATGGCATTGTGGGCAAATTAGCTACTTAATCAAAAGTGGTGTGCTCCACAGTAGCTGTTAAAGAATCCCCTTTCACCAGAGTAGGATGCAGGGGACTTTCGTAGGAATTATTGTAGGTCAAAAAGTTGAAAAATATCACTCAAGATTGATGGTTACCAACTGTCAGTGCCACTATCCTACGCCCAGGATCATAGAGTAGAGTAGATCCAGAGTAGCCAGGAAACTTTTGTGAACTGATGACTGTGATCCAAAAAGTGAAACAGTCCGCATAAGGGAAGAGTGACCATTGGTACTCTTAAGCCCCATGACTGAAGTCCCTGTGGCAGTCTTTAAATCTTAGGCTTGGGCCATCTTTATTTAAATTTATTGCGGGGAAGGCCGACCATGGGACGGACACTTCTGAATATGACTCAGAAGAGACAAAACTTAGTACCAGGGGAGGCACCCCAGAGAAACAATGCTATATCTTGTTGCCAGCGGGAACGCCACTTATGGGGAGGGGGAGGAAACGTGTGAAGGGGCCATAGCCACAATTGAGCACGTGTGGAGGAAGGGGTCTGATTTGATGAACCAGACTGGGAACCAGGAGGAGACCAGCTGTCAGCGACGCGGTGGGAGGTATCCAAACATCCACGCTTGAAAGTGGTCCACCAAATGAGACCGGAATCTGTGGACAGCTTCTGGGAAGGTGGGGGTGGAGCCAGCGATGGCATCCAAGACAATCGTGTGAATAGTCCACATGGCGATTGCAACCACCAGAGAACGGAGGGAGGGTGGAAAGGGGGAGGCCATTGATGAAGCAGACATATCTCTTGACAGACTGAAGGGATATGTTTGATCCTGGCCCAGCAGACGTTAAACTTCGCGTCATATCACTTTAGAGGTGGGGCACTTCTCCAGGCGGTGGAACAGCGTTCCATACTGGCCACACATGACACAGGATGAGTGTAAAGCGTTAGAGCGCTCAGCTGTATGGTACACCCGCCTCAGGCAGCGCCACATGGGAGCGGACTTGAGGCTGCAACAGGGGATGGTGTGCGTATTTCCAGATAGTCTTTTGGGTCTCAGTGGAATAAGGGATGTCCATCATGTCCAGGTAGTCCACCCTGGATAGGACATGAGGTCGAATGGGGATCACGCCATCATGGATGGGTAGCCCCTGTACCTCTTGTGTGAACTGAGGAGAGGGGCGGCCTCTTTGGGTTGTATGTCCGCTAATACAAATTCTCCACTCTGCGCTTCGCATGGAGAGTAGGATTCGTTTGTAGTGGGTTTTAATCCCGTGAGGACCTGTGGCTGATGTGTGTGATGCGAGGTATTTCATAAGGGAGTGGGGGTTTGATGGATTGTTGAGGCCCAAGGCTCTAAAGAAGTTGGAGCAGGCCGCGCGGGACCAGTGTTGGGATGGGAGTGTAGGAGCAGTGATGGCCGCGATCCAGGTGCCCAGGATCTTGGCAGCATGGGTTTTGAAGTCCAGCAGGCCCATGCCACCTTGATGATGAGGGTTAAACATGACCTCTAGCCGTACTGGTGGAGGGCGGCCTGACCAAAGCCATCCTTGCAGCAAAGCATACAGGGATTTGAAGAAGCTTGGGGAGAAGGGGATGGCGTGGGCTCCGAACCAGACTTTGGATAGGAGCATAGAGTTGGCAAGAACAACCCTGCCAGTGAGGGTAGTAGGGTGGGCTCTGAGAGAGGCGATTCGCTTCGTCACGTTGTCCAGTATACAGCACTCCATTACTGCTGACGCATATCCGCCTGCCTCCATCCACACGCCCAGATGGCGCACCGGTCCTATGGTAGAACGTGGCATGAAGGGGAGCACCAGTGGAGCGGTGTGTGTTGAGTTAGTAAGGCGTGGACGTGGGCGAGCAGATGGGCCGGGTTGGGAACTAATTGCTGGGGCCCAGCAGTTCTAAAACCGACCAAGGAGGATGATTTCGGTTTTGGAGGCGTTCAGTGCCGCGTTGCTTACCTGGGAATATTCCTGGATGAGGGATTTAAGCGCGCGTGCATCTTTGTTATTAGACACCCCCACCACGCAGTCATCTGCAAATGCCATCATCTTGACTGGGGTTTGGCCTGGCACATGGAACCCGGTGAGTTGAGCATTCACATTTTGCAGTAGTGGGTCAAGGCTGAAGTTGTATAAGAGTGGGCTGAGGGGGTCCCCTTGTCACAAGCCCCTTTGAGGGCGGACTACTTCCGTTAGGAAGCCAGGGCCACGCACTGCCATTGTTGCAGAGATCATGAGCAGCATCATCCAGTTGATAAAGTGGGGGGTAGGTGGAATTGATGGAGGCAGGCCCTTAGGTATCCCAGTTTACTCAATCATAGGCCTTTTGTTGGTCAAAGTATGCCAGTGCCCCAGAAGCTGTGGATTGACATGCATTAGCCACGGAGTGCACGTTATCCCAAATCGACCTTCTGGGGATGAAACCAAATTGCTCTGGGGAGATGGTGGCAGATGCTACAGTCCGTAAACGGTTAGCCATAATTTTTGTTAAAATTTTGGTGTCTGTGTTTGTTAGAAAAATGGGGCGCCAGTTGGCTAAGTCAAGCTTATCCCCTTTTTTGAAGAGTGTGACAGTAAAGGCCTCATGTCCTCCTGGTAGAAGGCGCGTTTCCAACAGGCTTTGGTTATGTGAGGCTAGCAGCAATGGGGATATATATTTCAAAATTTTTTGTAGAACTCATATGGAATGCCATCTGGGCCTGGGAATTTTCAGTTAGGCGCACCATGAATGGCTGTCCATAATTCATTCGGAATAATTAAATTCATTATTTCTGGGTATTAGAAAATGGTGCGGATATGAGCTCAGTTGAGAAATTCCGCCATTTCAGCCAGCTGAATTGGTTCAGCTCGGTATAACTCAGAGTAATATTTTTGCGTTTTGATTGCCACTTTGGCCGGTGTGTCCGCAATGGAATTATCTGATCTTTGCACCTGTGTGCAGGCCACGCTCTGGCATGGTGCGAAAATTTTTTTAAAGAAGTATGCAGTGCACTTGTCGCCTTTAGTGATGCGTGTGGCCCTGTATTAGACACAAACCCAATGTTTGTGTTGCCTTTTGAGTGCGTTGAGGTGGGCGGCTGCCTCCGCCCACTTCTGGCCCCATGCAGGGCTGTATCCTGTGGCTGGAATGTTGGACTCCAAGTGGGCCAATTCCGCCAGAGCGCACAAGATAACCACTGATGTGGCTCGTGAGCATCTGGAGGAGAGATGGCAATAGTGGCAGATGGTGTCCTCTTTGAAAGTTGCCCATGTGGAAATGGGGTCCGCGAAAAATGGTGCAACAAACAATTTTTCCAAAGTTGCCTCTTCCACCCATGTGGAAAATCCTGGTGACGCGAGCTCGGGGGGCAGATTTTGCACCAATGTGGAGCCTTTGCAACTGTGACGGGTAGGTGGTAGGTTATTGAGACCAGTCGGTGGTTGGAGAATTCCATTTTCGTTGTTTTGAAGTGGGAGATGTGGGGTTGGAATTTTGCCAGCGTTAGAATAAGGTCTATGCAGGTCATGGACCTTAATTGGCCGTTGTAGACGTGGGGACACATCATGTTTTTGAGCAGTGGGGCGTGTCATGGCAGCACATCCATTAACCCCAGGATGGCTTTTAGAATGCGTAGTTCTACATGACCCTGTGGGGCGTGGGGTGAGGGAGGCCACTGGTTTGTTGGCGAGGTTAGCCAACAGTTCATGTCGCAAACTAGGAAAGAATCAGGGGGTAGCAGGAGGGATTTGACCGATGAGAAAAATTCCCAATGCTTGTGTGCACTGTTTGGGGCATAGATGTTGACATATGCGTGTGCAACGTTGACCCATGAGAAGGTGACGATGAGCACTCAGTCATTTAGGAATGTTTCTGAGGATGTGAATTTGAAAAAATTATTTTTCTGAATTAGCACCCCACAGTGCTTTGACCTAAAGGATAGGGATGGGAGGAGCATTGTTTTCCAAGCTTCCTCAGAACCTCGTGTTTGGTGGGACTCCTGGATGGCCAGGATATCCACGGGTAAATTGTGTTGTAAAAAACTCAGTTTCTTAGCCCAGGATGGGGAGGCCTTGAGTCTGGCGATATTCAACGTCCCTAGAGTAAAGGTTTCTCCTTTGCACCTTAGGTGCGAGGGGTGGGCCCCCAGGCCCACCAGCCTCTTCAAGGTCCCCACGGGCTTTCACAGCAGCGCGGGTGTTAGCAGCAACGCTATTGGGGTTTTTGTTAATTTTTGCAGAAAGAGTCAAATTGGCTTTGGCCTTCACTTTTTTTCCTGACGTCAGATGAATTTTTGTGGTGCGGATGAGTTCAGTGCACCATCAAGCGGGTCAAAAAATTTTTTTTCAGTTGGGATAGGTCCCAAGTCAGTTTCAACCGGAGTTTGGGTGCATCGATTGGGTGAGATCAAATCTCCCATCAGATCCTTGGATTGAGTGGCCCGCTTGGCATGGGCTTCCCAATTTGATTGGATGATGGATTCCCAAGTTGCTTCCGCTGTGAAGGTCTCCATGTCCTCCTGGTGTTGTGAGTGTGGGATGGCGGTGGTGACCTTGGCTGCTTCCTTGGCCGTGGCCCTATGGGCCTGCTTGGCCTTCTTCCAATCCTGAGGGGAGATGTGCTTCACTAATAGGTAGCAGCCTTGTGCTTTCCACGGGAAGGCCTCCTTGGTGCTTGCAGTTGGTTTGTAGTGCACTTCTCCACTGGCCATGGCCGCCGAGGGGTGCTCTTGGAATGTGATGCCCTCCTTGATGGGGCATGCGTGCGCCTTATGGCTGAATGCGTCACAGTGGGTGCAAATGGGGGGCGCGCTGTCCACGGTTACCCAGAATAGGTGGGTGGTATGCCTTGCGATATCAATAAAAGTGGAGTGTGGGATCTGGGTTAGGTCCTTCACGATCTCCTCAGTTGGGGTCAGAACTGCGATGGCTTTGCCGGTGCACAGGTGTGGAATCAGCGTGAAGCGTTGCATTTTGAAAGAATGTATTTCGCCATATACGGCGAGACCATCTTTCAGGTGTTGTTCCAAAATGTCATGTTTTACCATAGTAGGCAAAAAGTCAAACGTGAGAAAAATTTGGTTTGATTTTATCCATCTGGTGCATTTGGTTTTGACAACCCATTGCCCTTCAGGGAGGTCGACCACTATGTGCACCGCTGCAGCCTCATCTGCTGCTATTTTGCTTTCAAAACCTAGGTCCAGCCAACCACGTGACATGGAATGAGGTGCAACGTACACCGCGGTTGGGAAATTTTGTGTACATCTTCACAAAATTTTTCCCACAAGGCCATTTTTTGGATGTCCAGATACACACAAACTCTGAATTCCACCGATGAAAGTGGCTGGGAGTGTGGCGTGTTGATGTACTGGTTGCATTGTGCTTGCCACGCAAGTATCTCTAGGGAAATTGTGACTGCCAGTTTTTTGAGATTTTTGTCAATTCCGCCAGATTCTCCAGGGCGTTTTCGAACGTTATAGGCCACAGGCCTTCCGCCTGCTCCTCTTAACTTGCTTGCCCAACTGCTCCCTGACATGGGCGCAGACTAATCTCCTCTGTGAGATTATCAAACTAGATTTAGTCTTGAATTGAATAGGTTGCAAAAGTGTTTGTAACGAGAAAGAAATTTTTCAGGCTTGGGCCATCTTGATATTAATAAAATTTCGGGAGTCACTCGTGTCAATCAAGGCATTAACCACTGTACTTCTAAAACTGAATGTGATTTCCATGGTGAGCAAGAAACAAAAAAAATTAATTTTATTAAAGCTGTACATGGCGCACAATCCAGAGTGAATTCACTTTCACTGTCAACTTGGATTAATCCTTGACATGTTGTGGAATTGGGAGGGCATTGCTGAAGAATGGGAATAGGATAACGGGCCAATATGTGATCTGATGAAAATCATTAGTGGGCGTACAAAGCTGAGGCCTTTATTTATTGAATTACAGTGACAGTCCTCTTCAACTTTATCCATTATCTCAAGTTGGTAGGGACAATGCCAGTGCCTCCAGATCCACAGGAATAAAAATTGTTCCCAGAGGTCTGTTTGCTATCTCTCCCATGAGGTTCCTTAAGTCTAAGTCCATGTGAGTTATATTGCACAATCCAGATTCCAGTGACGTTCTGTTTTTGATTTAAAGATTCACTTGATGTGGAAGAGGCTGGCCATGGTATGTGATCTTGAGGAAAAATATAAAGGTTGTGTTTTCAAGAGCAATGGATCCATAACCCTTCTATCCTGAGGCATTGTGGTTACATAGGGAGTAAGAGCGAGCAATTCCGGTGCATGTGTGATATACCTTGGCAATTCTCTTCCACTGTAGTGGAAAGGGCTATGCCATCAGTTACTTGATCTTGCTTATATCTGTATTGCTGTCCATTTTCTCATCATTATCAAACAATACAAGCACTTCATCCTTGGGATGGATGGGGTTGGTTTGGTATGGCGGTAGTATGGCTTATGCAGTGTCGATTTCTTGGTTACTCCAATTCTGGGGTGGGCCTTAATCAGATGAGACAGCCGCTACGCTCCCTCTAAAGCTTGAGATTACTGTACCATGACATGTGGGAGCTCGCTCTTTAGTTAGTGGAAGCCTAGAAAGAAGTGATGGCAATGTCCTCTGGGAGTTGGAGGGGATCTTCTAGTTGTTGGAAAGCCTTGATGTAGTCATCTATACTCATGGTAGATTTGCCGTTGAGATAGTTTAAACAGGAGTTAAGGACTCAACACTAGAGTAGTCATCACAGACAAACAATCATGAAGAGTGAGGGAGGTGCCTATATTAAACGCGAGTTCTGGTATAGTAGGATGCATGTCCATAATATGTTTTGACATTAAGACATCCAGTATTTCCAATGAATTCTGATCTTCAAAGGCCTCATTAGTCCATATAGTTCAGCTCTCAATTTTTGTTCCACCAACACTCCCAGCACCTGATGAGCCACTTCGTCCATTGTGCAAAAAAGTGGGTCTTATCACCATCGCTTTACAGGCTTGGGCATTTGAGGGGATGATCAGTTGTGCCACCTGAACAAGAGGTACTTGCTTAATGGCTCAGATTAAATGCTAAACATGACCAACATATATGGAGATCACATATGAAATCATATAAACTTTGTTTAGAGTAGAAAAACTCAAACTAAAGAGATCTTGATCCAACGACATAACAGCACTATTAATATGTTGAACTATTATGTCAGACAACTGACGTGACAAGAAAAGACTTGGCTTTCATTGGGGGTATTTCAATTCACAACAGCATTCACAGTCCACATGGCATTGCTGTTCCAATATTCTAGATTAAAATACGTTTGAGAAAGGTGCAGTAATTATTGATTAATCAACATCATCCACATCCCAACTGATATACTGACAAAGGCAATAGACTTGACCCGCTTCACACACTGGGGGACTATTTGATTTTGGAGGAGGAGGCTAATTGACCATCCTGGGTGTACTTTGGAGCCAAAGCCTATATTTGCCTGGACATGAACTTGGGTGGGGAGTGACAACTAAGTAGTTGGGTTTGATCCCAGTAGTTTTCCTGATATGCATGTCTGCCAGATTAGGGTTTTTGATTTCCTCTTGGTTATGGCGAATCAGATGGGTTGATTGGATACTCAATTCAGACTAATAATCTGAGTACACAGTTTCTTGTACAGATGGAGTTTGAATTTTTAAGGGGATGGTTCCAGGGATTTCAAGCTGAGGGAGGGTAAGGCTGAAACACCAAAGAGATGGCTACAGCCACAATTGAGATCATTTCTTTGGGCCCTCCATAGATTGAGGTGTTACTTTGAGGTTATTTTCTTTTATTTTAAATTTTATTCGAGGTGGGCTGACCTGGGGATGGTACCGCACCAATTAGGGAAGTGAAGAAAATGGGAAAGGAGGGTAAAGCCCAGAAAACCTCCATGCGCGGCGTATGATAGGCCAGGAACTCCATGGACCGCCTTTGCTATTCGCTATCTCAGTTCAGGGCATTGGCGCGCAAAACCAACACAGTCAAAATCGTCCCCTACCCAAAGTCCATTACTAGGATCAAACTCGGGAGGCAGTGTTAGAGGGTCCATACTCTACCACTGAGGTATCCTCCCTTAGGTTAGTTTATTTTATAATCTTTTAAAAATTTAAAGTTATTCTTTCACGGAATTAACTTTTTATTTTTACTTAACTGAGGTAAGCTAACCAGGGGACAAACATTACCAAAATTTAAAACATGAAAATTAGATCTTCAACAAATAAAATCGAATGAACTGCCAAAATTGAGAGGATGACACACAAAACATGAACACAAACAACCAGGTGAGACAGTGGTAACCGCTTATCCCATCATGGCAGAAGGGGGAGGGGGTCAGGGGGCTCATCCTCAGCCTCTACTTTACCCCAAAGCAGGGAACTGGTTTTGGCAGAGAGCAGGGGCGTCGGGCATTAGCAGGATGCAGAGATAAATTTCCAATGATTAATGGTGGCAGGAAGACAGCTGTTGTATATAAGAGTTTTAGACGTAACTGGCCAGTGCTGCTTTATCATTTGTGCATGCATCAGGTAACTTTAAAAACATGGTGATATTGGTGAAGGTAATCTTGTATTGGGATTCCGCTCTACCACTGCCACATGATGGATGGCATCATTGGCGGCTTTGTGAGCTTTGATCAACATATTTTTAAGCTTATTGGCTTTGTATGGAATATATGTAAGAGGGATTCCTCCTGCTATCATTGCCACTGATTTGGCAGCAGCTTTATGGAGAGGGCGACAATCTGACTTAATCATTTCTTAAACAGCCAGCTGGTGGTTGCCGCGGAACAATTCAGCGTTTTGCTGGGGGTCATATAAATGAGGGGGTAGTTCAGCGTCATTGTCAATAAGCTTAAACCGCTCAATTTGGATAGTGTAGTCTTCAAAGAATATTACCAGATTCATCAATTTCAGCCATTAGATCCCAAAAATTTTTGTTAATTTGAATCGGGGGATTGGCATATTTCTGAGGTTGGTTGGTTCATTGAAGGATGCATGTGAGCAAGCTGGGTCAAATCCTGTGCTTGATTAGATAGAGCATTTGTGGCATTGGAGTGAGGAGGAGGCTGATTGGTGGCCGTAGGTGCAGCTGCATCAACAGGCTTTGGGGGAAGGGGAGGTAGGATTGTACCCCATAAAAAAACCTGGCATGGGGTGGGCAGCGGGTTAGAAGCCAGCTGACAAAAATTATAGCTGTCAGAAACAGCTAGGGATGGGAACTTGAATTTTGAATAGTCCAACTTAGAACAGAATGGACAGATCGTCTGTCCACCCTCGACATAGGCCCAGAATGGATGGTCAGGGGCAGAGGGGATGGCAGCACGAGGGGGAATTGACAAGGCAATTTTATTAGATTCTGGGCTGATTGTGACATACACCTGAGGCCCAGAGACGTTTGGCCCCATTTGGGACCACAAATTTTAAGATGGAGTTGGAGCCATAGGCTGCCAAACCTTCCATCAACTCCTGGTGGAGCACCTCAGGGGGAAAGTGGGTGGTCAAACCAGTGAACTGAACCACCAAAGTGGTATCCACTGGGAGCTGGGTTCAGATTGTGGGGAGAGAGGTACCCTGGAAAACCAGGAGCACAGTTGCCGCAGTGGTGGCATCAGCTTCACCTGTGAAGCCAAGATCAAAATACCCCTTATAGGGGCAGAAGTCATTATAACTGGTGGGACGCATCACTGCTAGAGCCATTTTGATAATGGTTTGGTCATGGTAAGGGAAAAGTTTCACATAGTTGTTCTTAAGGCTGAAACGCATGTTGCTCTGGGGAAGCACTAGGGAGAAACGGGGTAATGCTTGGGCATGAGCAAGGTGGGTGTCAAGATCTTTGAGAGGAACAAATTGTCACATGAGTTTGGTATGACTGGGTGAGTTAGTCCAAGCGCATTTTCCTGTTGGACAGAAAATGGCGGGGGAGTTTTGGCGCTCCCCCACACTGGGGCAGCCAGCGGGGAATACAAGGACATTGGAGCAAAACTATTGCGGGCAATCGAGATTTACTTTTTTTCTGTATCATTTTGCTCATAAAGTTACGCTGATTGGAAAGAGACTATGGAATCAACTCTATATTAAGATATAACAAAATAAACCAGAACTCTACCATTATCAGAAAGATGGGGCTTTTATATTCTCAGGGAATTGAGGAGAAGAAATTATATTATATTTCTGACAATAGGATGTGCAAATCTTCTCCAGAGTTCTGGTACTATTGCACAATATCTTAGTTTTTTAAATCATGAGTAGGTTTTTTTGCAAGTCTCTCTGGTGAACTTTGTTAACTCATTGGACTCTGGCACAAATATAACATCCTCTTATTTTGTGAAAGATTTTATTGACTATTTGAGGGTCTTATGACAAACTAACCCTTAAAATTTACGCCTTCTTTAAGGATTCAATTTGATCTGCTGGTTTCAGCACGGACTTTATTGCACACACTCTCAATTTTTTCAAGAAAATTATGTCAAATCAGGAGTTATAGCAGATTTTACTTTCCAGCTATATTGGAATTTTTTTATAATGAGGTTGAAAGAGAGCAGTGGAATACAGATTTCATCTAGGGTATGGCTCAGATCACAATTTCTTTAATGGGGATTCTTGGGGCCCCTCCCCTTTCCTTAATTGGATGGGTGCATCACTTGATGCAACTTAATGAGCATGACAGTGCCCAAACACATGTCATCCTGGGTCTAATACCCTATCATGTCAGAACTTGAATATGATGCTTCTCAATCTCAATTATGTTATATAGAGATAAGTCCCCCATTTCAAACCCAAGTTGTGGCTATTGCTCATGGCTGTGGTATAGACCTTGAAGGCTGACCTCTCGGCCCCCAATTATATCCTTGAAGCCTTAACTAATAGGCTCATTAATGTCAGTAGTTTCTCCCATTGCATGGTGTTCAATTTGCATGTAGGAATGACTGGCTTATTCAACTAACAAGTGAAATTAAGGTCATTAAGGCAGAACAAATATCCATTAAGACCACCATGTAAAGCCCAGAATCTAGAAATGTAAGGGCTCAAGGATTAAAATATCCAAAAAACCACAGCTACTACAATAATGACAAATTATACAGATCTAAAGAATGAACTCAACAATTTGAGATCTCAGATTGATCAGATGCAACCCTATGAATGTAATGATAAATATTTCTCATTTTTCTCATTTTTCACGAACTAAAAATTAATTTTTTATCTAAACTTGTTTCTGCTAACTTAATCATTCGTTTAAGGAAAGTAAAATCCTAGTGATGAAAAGTTTCACTTCATTCTTATACATCTATGAAAGTGCCATGGGAGAGGCTACTGGTCAACAGAAGCTAATCATCTACCCACCTTCTTGAGTCCAATCACCCAAGAGTTATGGTCCCTCGTCTGAAGAATAGTTAAACCTGGAACCAAGTCAAGGCCGCTAATTAAAAATTAAAAAGTGATCAGACTCTGTCCTTGCAGAAGCAGGTCTTTATAGTATTTTGCATCAAACATGGGAATCACAACTAAGCTCGATAATTACTTTTACTATTAGGCACTGACCTTGGTTGCTTGTGACTGTATTTCTCTAGATACTGCATTATCAATGAAATCTCCATCTTAGCGTCTCAGCCAACTTGCAGTTACATATTTCTATGTAAAGAGAAACTCTTTAATCATCCTGGACATCAAAGAGGCTCTCATCAAAAATTCTACCAGTTTACTCCAGAAGCCTTTCAGGACCAGCTACTTTCCTAACTGACGCCCTAAGATCAACGCTCACAGAAATAAGGGGGCTAATAAGAAGAATATAAAATGCACTTACTGTGGAAGCCGCTGACATACAGCTGAAGAATGTTACAAGAGAATCACTGATGAGGAGGGAAAAGCCATTAGCATGAAGTAAGAAAATCTTCATGTTGACAACCACACTACGCTTCAACCATCTTTTATTAAGACTATAATTTCTGCTGCCCCATAATATTTCAATACTGTTAATTTGTCTATTGAAAAAAGACAGTGATTTGTATTACACTTGTTACTCATGACTTCTACAACTTCTTTCTTAACCCTACATCTGCAGGTTGGGGGCTCAGTCACTTTGGAGTAAGTTCAAGTGTAAAAGTTTAAAGTTTTTGCCAATGTTGGCACTGTATACTTAATGAATTTTGTTTTTTTCAAACTAGTCAGTCAAAATAAAGTTGCACCTGACATCCAGCTTAATATTGAGTATGGAACTGCGGGCCCCTCATTGCACAAGTCCCTCAGTGCTTATTCAGCCTTACCCATATTCGTTGAGAAGCTTCCTCTAAAATCCCAGAAGAAGTTCATGAGTTTTCAGAGCTATGACTTATAATTAGGAATGCAGTTTTGCATGAGTACTCCAAGATTGTTGAACTATCAAGTCCGATTTATATATATCAATCAATGGGTACCTTTTATCTTCCCAATGCCTGCATCCAAGAAGAACAATCGCAACAAAATTATGCCTTATGAAAAAAACCAAGCTTCATACTAAATTTGAGTATCATGTAGTTATCCTTGTGAAAAAAATGCCACCTCAATCTGCTGAAGCTTGGGAAGGAATGCCAGCGTATTCTCAGATAATCTCTTTCGCTTTGATAGCTATAATTGAAGCCATATTCGGATATTTTAAAGCTACAAAAAATGATTGCTCAATCAATCCAAGGATTACCAATTTCAATGCAATTGACGCCTGCTGCCTCAGCTTGGGGTCGTGGTGCGCCACAATCTGGCATCTTTAGCCACCACCAAAGTGCGCATGGACTGGCTCTGCTAGCCCTCTCCACACTATTGGGCTCTTTATCCCCCATGGGACTTGGCCCACCACCTTTCAAGCTTCCAGGCGATGCTCTGGAGCCCTTTGGTGCTCTCATGGAGCAATCTTCATTTTGACCTCAGGGTTGAATATTGGAATCTCTTCTCATATGCAAGTGCGGCCGTTATTGAGATGGCCATTGCAGTTTATAAGCCTGCCAGTTTTATTGAATCCCGCTTCTTTAAGGGAAATTTTGATCTTATCTTCTGTTCTGAAGCTGATACAATGGTAGCTGCCACACTACCTTTAGTTTATAAAAATTATTATTCCCACCTTTTGCACCCAGCTCCCAGATGAGGCCATTTTGATGTTCCAGTTTGCCAGGTTGCCATTTGCCTTTCACCTGAGCACCTCCTCCATGAGCATATGGAGGGTTTGGAAATTTACGACGCAGACCCTGTGTTGCAGCTTGTAGTTCCAAATTTAGCAGATCATTTGGCAGCACTGCGTGCCTTTGTGATGATCTATCCAATCTTTAATGACACCCGCCTTGTGATCCCCCATACACCATGACCAGATTCGCCCCTGATTACCCATGCTGGGTACATGTCAAGAACGGCCTCACCATTTGTCCTTTGTGCTTCAAACTTGACCATTCAAAGCGCAAGTGCCCTGCAGTTTTCGCCTTCACTGCTTCCACTGCTCCCCTTTGGCGTCAGCTTGTCTTTAGCCGCGCCCAAATTTTCCGATTGGAGCTCAATTCTCCAGCATAGAACCACAGTAAATTCTGACATGGCTGCCAAAGCTGCAGCCAAACAAGAATTTAAAATTTTTAAAAATTGTCGATTTATGGCAACCTGAGCTGATGGCTGAAACAGTTTCAGCTGAGCTGCTGTGGTTGACAGTTTGCATCCAATCAGGTGTGGCCAACCTGCCAACTCTGGTGGCTGGGACAGCGCTAGCCAAATCAAATCCTTTTGTGTGTCTCAATTGGATTAATGATAGCAACAAACTTACAGTATTGAACAGGATCTTGCTTTGAAGAATTCTTTGTCAATCTTCCCAGGCTGCATACCCTCCATTTTCCCCATGAAAACGGTTATTTGCTATATAAAACAAAAAAATTTCAGTTGAGGCCGCTTTGCTCTTGCCAATACCCTACTTTGCCAGCAACTCCATCTGGATGGAGTTCCTTGCTGAAGGCTTTCCTATCCCTAATTTTACCCATGATTTTGAGGAAGATGCAAAGTATGAGATTGAGGAACTTGCTTTTAGTAAAAGTCTCACTTGCATCAATGCAGCAAAAACTTCTCTTTTTAACTTCATTTTTCCTCAGACCCTCTGGCGCATCAAGTTGTTAACTTGTGTGCCTTCTCTCATCACTTTCTCTAGCAACAACTTGATCAATACGTTGAGGCAATGGACACCTCCGGTGTTTTTAACAAAGGAACTCCTGCTCTACCTCCTTATGCCACATTCTGCTGATGCACCAAGCTCTATGTTGTCCACCATGGTCCTCCAGCTAAAGTAGGTGCCAGAAAAAATTTTTCCCAAAGATTCTTCGCATTCAGATATGGCTTCCTAGGCTGTTAGCTGAGGAGCCATATTGGAATTTTTTAGTTTTGTGATAATCCCTTTGTTTGTCCCATTTGCAAAAAAAGATTTATGGCGGCTCCCTCTTTTGGGTTAGGCACCACTAGTGATAAAAAATGCCGGTGTACGCTCCATCTCAAGTTGCTTCATAAATTGGGAGAAAGTTATAGTAGATAACCACATCCAAGGACATTTTCCCCGCTCATATACTGAAATTTACAGGGTCAAAGATATTCCATCAAGGAGGTATTGTCATGCCTCAGCATCCTAGATCTGGCCTACGCAGGTACCACCTCAGTTTTTCTAGGCAACTGACTAAAAACTACCATGTCATAGGGAAGAAGGGCCCTATAGCTTATGTTCACCTGTTGCTGTTAGAAAATTACATGGCGTACTTAAGTTTGGTACTCTTCCAGGATTTTTGGGCTTAAGGATCCTCATACCTTAGCCAACATTGAACATAATATTGACATAAACCTACCCTAACCCAACATGAGGCCACTGAGCAACACTTAGCCAAATAATCTAATTTTATTTCTTCCTGGACTTTTAATTTTGAAAAATACTTGGAGTGACTCATCAGATAGATGCTGGAGATGCCTCGCCAATGTGGTCCAAGCCTTAAAAATATTAAAGTGAAAGAAGCCAAAGTAACTGTCAAATTAAAACTCCTTTAAAGGCTGGTCTACTGGAACCTTTATAAAGCCCTTGAGCTTCGCCTCTTCTGTTAGTTAAGAAAAAATAAGGGACCTAGCATGGTGGATTATGCAAGCTGAATATGATCATTAAAAGGACAGCTATCCCTTACTCAAATTTGATGAAACCCTTTAGATGCTGGCTGGCTTTTAGTTCTTCTCCACTATTGATCTAGCCAGCGGATTTTGATTATAAATCTTACCCAAGAAGAATGAGAGAAGTTCTCTCATTTGCTAAAATGGGTCTCTTTGAACCAACTCAAATGCCACAAAGTCTGTTTAACGCCTCTGCTATGTTCTATCGAGCCATGGATGGATCCTAGGGAAACTGAAAACGTCCTGTGCCCTGGCATATTTTGACAATACTAACATCTTTTTCAACTTTTGGCTCCCGTCTTGACCACTTATGTCAAATATCTGATCTGTTGCGGTCAGCATCTTTAAATTGAAAACCTCAAATGCACATTTTTCCAGAAAAAATTGGAGTATTAGGGCATAAGGTAACAAAAGAAAGTATCCAACACTGGAAGCTAAAGTTACGGCCATATACAGAATGTCTCCTCTAAAGAGTTTAAGGGACATTTAGCTTTTATAAGGATAATGTATTACTACTGCCAAATTATCCTTCATCTTCCAAACTCGAAAGACTTTGGTCTACCTGTTACAGAAAATGTGTCTTTCCAGTGGGATTTATTTCAATAACAACCCTTTAATTCCTTATGAATGTCCTTAGATATATCTCTTGCAATAATATATAACAAATTCGATAAAGCTTTCCTGATTTTAACTGATGCCAGAGATGTTGCTATTTATGCTATTCTGGCGCAACATGACAACAACCAAGTAGACTACCCAATCGCATATTTTAATAAGACTCTTAAAAGCTAAATATAGCTATAGCACCATTAAGCATAAGTGTCTTGTGGTAAACTTAGCCATTAAAATTTCTTTCGTTTTCTTTATAGAACAAACTTTACTTTAATAATCAATAACTCTTCCATTTTCTGGTTAAAACAAATGCATGATCCCAATGGAAATAAGACTGGTGGCTGTACTTTTAAAAGACTATGATTTTTAACGTTCATTGACCCAGTGCCATACACCAAAACGCTGATGGTCTCTCCCAGTTAACAGTCCTTATAGTTTTTTCCAGTTAGGAGGACCGCCTTTAAGTCTCCTTTGTAATTTCAATTTATGGCATTAGAAACCCCTGTAATCCAGAGTAATTTAGATGAGCGATTAATACTCAAATAACTGATGGTATGCTCCATAATTTAATAAAGAAAATTACCCTTATGTCCACCCCTTTAACATACTGAGGTCACTATGTATGGTTAAATTATTACTGAACAAAGTGCAGTGTGAAGAACACACCAATGGTTGAAGTCTTGATGTTTCTGAGATGAAATTCTCAACTTGATCTAAGATGTTTTGAATGCTTGCACCACTTGTCAATAGCATGATATGTCCTAACTAAGGTTTCAACACCAAGTAGTTGCTCCCTCTCCCCAATTCACATAGTAAGCATCATTTTTATAAGCCTACTGCCTACTGGTTTCCCCGGTTACTAATATATAATTTTGGTAATGGATATCCTTACCAAATGGATCGAGGTGTATTCATTCCTACAGCCATTAACTGAGAAACCACCTTATTTTTGTACCAGCAACTCTTCACACAACATGGTAATACAAGGGTGCTTCTATATTACAACGGCCTAAATTTCACCCCAGAGGTAATCAAAAATTTAACCGCCCTACTTGACACTAGTCAGGCTTTGACACCATCATACAACCATTCCACTAAAAGGCTGTAGAAAGGGCCAATAGCACATTTCTCTTAAATATAAGAAAGTTGGCATCTATTAACCTGCTATGATGGAATCACTTTTATAAGTTCCCTACTTGCCCATCAGTTCAGCTATCATAGGGTGTTATATTGGCCCTTGTAAAAATTTACTCCTTTGGGTTGATTATCGGAGGTCAAACCTAGTAATCTTTCTACTGCACAGGTTCAATTTCCTCGTGCACCTCGCGTTGTAAGAATATATATATAATTTGATAATAGTATGATGACTATTATCCGTAGTTGAGTTAGATTTAACTTCAGGCCCAACGCTTCAGCTAGTATTTCTGATTAATACTAAATAATGTACTCATAGGGATTCGTTCCCTGTAATCCTGCCATCTTGATATTTATTAAGATCCTCTGATGGCATTCTCCTTCAGACCAACACACAGTCGGCAGTAATCCCTTAACCATGGTTCCTTTCATCTCTAGATCCCCAATTGGATCTCTACTCTTCTCTGAGAGTCTACAAATTATTGCCTTCTGCAGTAATACCTTGAGATGGAATCTTCACGCTAGATGCTGATAGTCTAAATATTAAATCTACAATAAAACCAATAATGTTCTAAAGTAGTAATGTATATGTGTAAATGTGTTTTTAACTATATCCTAATGTCTATATTTTATTATAATGAATCCTAGGAAATTTATAGGGGATTTGGCTGTCTAACCCTCAGTTGACACCTCTTTGATGAAACAGCAGCTGTTGCTGTTGAATCACCCTTCCTCATCTCAGAAACGATGGTCTTCCCCATCCTGGCTAGGATTCTGACGTTGGACATCCTCGAGACCTCAAATGGAAAGAGTCAGAAACGTGTCCCTAATATTTTCCTCTCAATCCAAGTGACTCAACCATAATTGGCTAGCGACATGCTTAGGTAATGGGAATTTTTACCTATTATGGCAGGTCACTTCACAAACCGATTGATTTGATAGTTGCAGGCAGCATCACTTGCATTGCAACACATTAAACATTCCCAATCAGTTGGTGATGAAACCTGACCAATCCCAATTGGTACACCTGATAGTTATTCACTATTAGATGCCCCTATTTTGTCAGCTGCTCTGCCCAATGAGATATTAGGTATTCATCTGGATCGATCCCTGATGGATACAACCAGACAAATGTCCTAAAATCTCAATAAATGTAGTTCCTCCAAAATTTGGGTCAACCAATTTCCAATTCACTTTGCTTTAGAAAAATTTTCGCTTAGCAATACCAGGTAATCTAGCAGGCTGGGAATATGGGCAAAAATCCCAACACATCCCCACTCTTGCCTAGATTTCCAGCAAGAAAAGGACGGGCATGGAAACACCGCTTCAGACACCTGGTCAAATACTTCATTGGTTCAAGCGGAGTACACTCGTCTTTACTTAATGCTGCTTGGGATGACCTTCAGCATATGGCATTCCTCCTCTTCCTCCTTGCTACTGCCTACTCGGAGCGTGGTCCCCATGACTTATTGTCATTCTGGGCTGATTGATTTACTTGTGACAATATTTTAATCAAAATCTGGTTTTCCCCCCATCAGGGTATATTACCTGCTGTCATATTCAGGTTTCTTGGTTTGGCGTCCTCAAATTCTTAATTCTCTCCTCATCCTAGACAAGAGACTCTTACCATTGATGTTTGTTACGTGGCTTGATTAAGATTACTTATTTCTATTTGCCCTTGTTATTTCGCTAATAACCTCTTGGCTATAAGTCATTCTTAATCCTTCCCTCAGAGAGCTTATTTCATTATTTTTATGAAATTAAGCTTCCTAAAATTGGAGCTTAAAGGATTGTAGAGTGCATAATGTCAATTCTATATAAGTCTGACATCCCCCTCGAGACCTGCTCATATGTTGAACTCAGAATCTCGTTATCAGCAACTTCTGAACAGTCTGTCAGATTCAGACCTCCACCTCTTTCAGCGGATGAGTCAGGATGCTCGGTGGAACCTCTTCTATGGTCCTTCCAGGACCATACGCCTAGCCTGGCGCAAGGGGCTAGTCCTTCCTTCAAGTTACCAGAAATGGTATCCAATCCCACCAAAACCAGGCGTGCCATCATTTCGAATAACTCTCAGCTGAATCTTCACTTACAGTCAATCCCCGAGTTGGACTTTTAGAAACCCTTCTGGATTTGGCTCCTTTCACTGAGGCTCTGAACATCATCGTTGATGCTCTGGAGGCTATGCTGACTGCTTTAGATCATTCGTTCCTGGCTGAGTCAGATTTGCTCCCCAAGTTCCTCTTCTGACTTGGTCAATTTTACCAACCCGCGGTGCTGGTTTCTGAGCTTCCATCGGGAACAGCATTCATTCTGAGCTCCCCTATTCTGAACTTTGAGTGCAAGTCACTAAGGAATTGTCATTAGCGCTGAATCCCTCAGATCTGGACAACCTTCTGGATCAGGATACTGCCGCTTATGCTCTCCGCTATACCAGCCAAGTTCTTCAAAGTTGGGCCACAAAGCTTCCATCCTCGCCTGATTTTCATCAGTTGTTCAGATTCAGCTTCCAAAAAGCCTGTAGTCATCGTTTACAGGATGCAATCCATTCTTTGCATGACTACCTCTTCTCTGGAGCTTCCCATCGCTATCTTCTATTGATGGCGCTAATTGGGGGTATGATTCACCAACCTCCCTTGAGTATTCCTTCTTAGCTGCCAGCTCACATGTCCAGTGTTCTTGATGAGGCCCGTCGGCAGGCACTCAAGATAAATCTTCTGGCGCCAGTGCCTTATTGGGATTACTCAGGGTTATTCGCCAATTGCCTCTTCCTTTATTGCTGCTTTCCACCCTGCACTGGGGTTTTGAGATTGGCATCTTCCAATATATCCATTTCCCTTCCCCTAGTCGCGTTCTCTCAGGGCTCAGCATCAGCTCAATGAATGTGGTTTCAAGTAGGACTCGCCCTTGAAAGTGTTTAATCACATATTGATTTTGATGGGCTATTCCTTCCTACCGCTATCCATCCTCCCTCCCTCGAGAGGCAATATTGGTGGAATCATCCCCGCACTGAGGACAATCAATAAAAATAGAAATTTATAAATATATTGGCTCTCTCTTTTTTTCCCAATATCTTTTATCAATTTTTTTATTCCCCTTTTTTTTCTATGGGGCTTGACCTTGTATCAGTTCAGAGGTCCATCTTTTCCCCCAAAATGGATCCTGGGCACTTAAACTTACCAGTTTTCTATGGTTCAGCGGTCCTTTTTCAAACTTAACCATCTATATTGGTTCATAGGTCCTTTTTTGGACTTGACCTTATCATTAGGACATGACCAACTTAATGGTTCATTGGTCCTTCAGGAACTCTTTTATTATTATTTTTTTTTCTTCGATCCACCGCTTTAAATACTTAGCATGGACTTGATTTACTACTCTTCCATCCAAGAGATTCTTGATGAAATAAGCTTTGGTCGCCATCTTGGCGATTACTTCAAATGGACCTAACCATAATGCATCCAACTTGTTTCTTCATCCAAAAACATGCATATGCAATAGGCGGCTCTTTCTCCTATTCAATATTTTTCTAATGGCGGTCAGCTCTTATCACCCATCAATTTCGCCCATATCCTTTTCTTTATGGTAGTATTGAATGCTTGCAATTGCATATCAATCAGGATACTCATCAGTCAGTTCAGGTATTGTTTGGTACTCATCCCCAATGTAGGTTCTACTACCAAATATAATATCGGTGGTAACGCGGCTTTCCTCCATAAAGTAATTCAAATGGCGTCTTTCCCGTCGCCATATGATGACTGATGTTGTAGGCAAACATCACCAAACTTAGGTATGTTCCCCATGCAGAAGTTCTCCCTGCGACTAGCTTCCTCGGCGTCATGGCCAATGTCCCATTGACCCATTCTACTGGTCCGTTCGTCTCCAGCCAGTATGGTACTGACATGACTCCCAGGATCCCCATTATTTCATTTAGCCTCGGGATCACATGGGACATGAAGTTGGTCCCATTATCGCTCAGTATAACTTGTGGACACCCATGCCAGTATACTATTTGATCCAGGATGAATCTCACAGTACTGGTAGCATCAACTCGGGTTAATGCTTTTGTTTTGAACCATCTCATCAGATGATCAATGGCTACTATAATTATTTCACTACTCCTGTACTCATCACCAATGGTCCCATCACGTCAATAGATACCGTGTGCCATTCAGATCCAGGTCAGACCAGTCAGTATCCAGTTGGATTCTTGTGTGGTTTATGCAGTTGGCATTCCATGCAACAAGCCAGATGGTCCGCAACATTATTATTTATTAATTCCCAGTAATAATACTGGCGAATATAGTTGGCCATTTTTCTCAGGCCTCCATGCCCAACAACCTTATGAGCAGCCTGAAAAATTGCTGCTCTCTCCAACAATTTTAGGAATAATAGCCATTTCCCATTTATCATCTTGAACACTTGTCCATCCATGATCTTGGTGTTTTCCATCACTTTTTGAAGCGCACCTTGGATTTCTTGAGACTCAACTCAATTCTTTTTTTGACCATTCTCGGAATAGCTCATCCACCTGCAGATATACCAACTGGACCATTGGTAACCGCAATAATCATTCTGCGTTATGGTGAGAAGCCCCCGCCCGGTGGACTATCTCATAATTATAAGCATGAATCTTAAGTGCCCATTAGCCAGTCTTCCTTCAGGTTCCCGCAGATTGTGTAGTCAATGCAACGAAGAGTGGTCCATCACCATCTTAAAGTGCGCTTCATGGAAATACACCTGAAACTGTTTACAGGCGTAAATGACTGCAAGGCATTCAAGCTCAGTTATGGTGTAATTTCTCTCCAAGGCAGAAAGTGTCTGGTTCACATATGCCACAGGATGTCTGTCCACAAGTTCATCTACTTGGCTCAGTACAGCACTGATTGCCATCAACAAAGCATTGGTTTGAATGATAAACTCCTGATCGAAATTCAGATATTTCAGAATCAGCGAATTTATCAGGTACTGGCATAATCCATCAAAAGAGTCCTGGGCCTCTTCATTCCATACAAATCCTTTTTTCAGATCTTTTAATAAATGAAATAAAGGCTTGGTTATTCAGGCAAAGTCCTGAATAAATCTTCTATAGTATCTGACCATCCCAAGGAATACTTGGATGTCTCAGACCTTCTTTGGTACAGCCATCTGTTCAATAGCTGCTATCTTCTGGGGTTGTGGCTGCAATCCATTAGTGTTGATCACAAATCCCAGGTATTAAAGCTCCTTCTTGAAGAAGTGGCACCTCCATGGCTTGATCTTCAGGTTAGCCGTGGACAGTCTCTTAAACTCTTCCTCCAAGTGCTGAAGGTGATCAGTAAATGTTCTACTGAACACATTGATATTGTCCAGATATACCAGGATGCATGATAACTTCAGGTTGCTTAATATTGCGTCCATGGCCCTCTGGAATGTCGCGGGCGCATTACAAAGACCCTGGGGCATCCTAGTTGGCTGGTATAACCCCTGTGCGGTGATAATCGCACATTTTTCCTGGGCTTCTGCTGGCAAGTCGATCTGCCAGTATCCTGAGTTTAGGTCCATTGCGAGAAATACTTAGCTTCTCCTAATCAGTCTAGCGCATTGTCAATCCTTGGTAGGGGATACAAATCCTTCTTTGTAATTTTATTCAGCCTCTGTTAGTTAATCACTACCCGGTTTAATCCATTTTTCTTCTTTACAATCAAAATTGGGCTTTACCAGGGACTTGATGATGGAACTAGAAGCCCATGCTTTACTAGTTTGCTGATCTCATCTTCCACTACCGCTTCAGTGGCTTTTGATCTTTGGATCATTCTCATTCTTATCAGTAAATTTTCTCTGGTGTCAACTTTGTGAATTACGCCTTGCATGCATCCCAAATTGTGATCATCCTGAGCAAATACTTCCTTATATCTCTCGAATAATTTGAGAACCTCCTCCTTCTGCCTTTCCAGCAGATCTGCGAGCTGCTCTTAATCAACTAGTAAGTTGATGCTTTTGGCCACTCCAGCTGGTGATCCCATTTCCTTGAGAGACTCAAAATCATGGAATCATCTCAATCCTGCCATCAGGATTAAATAAATAAATGCAATGATTTGATATCTCTTAATCTTCATTGGTTTTTTGCTTAAGTTCGCCAAGAGAACTCGTATTTCTCCATGGCCCAGCATAATTATCCCAGGAGCTACCCAAGGTTACACTCTGGACTTCTTCCAGGGGCTTCCGAATTCTACATACAACAACTCTGGAATCTCTAGAGTCAACCCAGGGTTGACTATCATCTGCAATCTGGCCAATATGGTTTTCTCCTTCTTGATCCGCAAAGGAATTCCCCAGTTTTCTAGGATTTTGGCCAGCATCTCTTGTCACTTCCTACCAACTAATTGGTACAATGCCGTCATTGTATATCAAGTTGATGAAGTTATTTCTCCAGTTCAACGGAACTTCACCATTCTTTTGATATACTAAAGGTAACGTCTGACCCAGGATGGTCAACATATTATCCTCAAAATTACATTTACCTCTGTATTTCCGCAGAAACTCCGTTCTGATCAGAATATCATAGTTTTGGTTCACCAAAACTATTGCTGGCGCGGATACTACCAATGACTAAATCATAGTGGCAGCGCACTATATGCTCCACAGGAAACGGTGGTATTTGGCCCAGCTGTTCCGTATTCCTTCTTGTGTTCCAAGTTCAAAGAGATCTTCATCTTCTTCACCAGCTTGGTCAACACAATGTTGATGGGCGCTCTGCTGTCAACTATCACCCATACCCTTACTCGATTCACCTAAATATCTATATATGTACACTCAGAGTATTGTAATAGGGTATTTACTGAGTGAATTGCGGCGTTATTAGTCAACTCTAGGGTATTAATGATCTGCACCGATAATTCAGGAAATGATTTCTTAATTGCGCCAAGGGGAATTGACAGGTTGGCCTCATCTAAGCGAACATTGGTTAACTCATCAGGATTCTTGGCAGTCTGAATCTTCTCCGCCAGTTGTCAGGTGTACGGCTGGGCAACCTCCTGAACTATCTTGGGGTCAATCTTCTTTGCCCCAGCTCTGGTCATGGCGTTTATGTCCATGTTGACCACTTGATATATTTGATCCTGCTCATCATCCAAGAACAGATCACTAATATCTATTTCACTGTTCATAATATTGGGAGGAACAGCTTTCTCCACCGCTCTATACTGTTCCTTGTCTAGACAGTGGGACCTTTTCCCAAATCCTTGGCTATTGCTGTCTCTTTAGCCTGGACCACATTAACTTGATCCTTTGGCTTTTTGCAGTGTGCAGCGAAATGCCCCTTCCCGCCACACTGGAAGAAGACCTTTTCTTTCTTGTTTAACCATTTGAAATCCTTAGGCTTATTCCCCGGCACAGTTTGGCTAAAAGTCTCCTTTGCTCCTTCGCCTCCCTTCGTGGGATTCAAACTTTGGACCAGATTTGACTTGAAGCATCTATTTGGAGCATTGAACGTTGCTCCCAAAATCTTCAAATAGTCTACCATTTGCGGGGTAGTTATCTCAGTTGCAAATACAGTAGACATTATTTAATGCAAATCATAATAGGGCCAAAGGGCCTCTTGCAAGGCGATTCTTGCATCAAAGTCATCTAACACCTTCACTCTTGCCAGGATCTGCAATTCCTTGTAGAATTGATCTGCAAAGCTTGCAATAGACTCATTTTTACAAATTGAATTCCCATAAAGTCTTGCTTGCATTTTGACATGCGGGTTGGAGTGCAAATTCCTTCATTATTGCCGTTTTAGCCTCAGCATAAGACCAGCTGTCCCCCTCCAGGTGGGGTAACACCAGATTCTGGCAATCTGTGTTCAAGCAGTTCATGACCGTCAACGCCTTCTGATGATCCCCATATCCATTCATGGTCATGTCAAATAGCCAGAAAAATGCTGGGGCGTTATCCTGATGGAATGTGGGCAATTTAGGGGTTTCTCTTTATTCCTCTGAGACATTTTGGTCTGATTCTCTCAGTTTGGCTACTTGGCTCACTTGTGGAGTGACATCAGGCGTCATCTCTGAAATAGCATTATATGCAGGAGACATATTTCTTGGGGTATTCATATTCCCAAGTATCGTTTGAAGGCTTCCTTCTTTGGCATCATTGGCCAATTCAGACTCACTTGCACTTCTGTTTGCTTTCAATTTCTCTATTTCTTTCATTAACTTCTCAATGTCCACACCAAATTTTCTTAAACGAGCGCAATCCACTTCACATTCCATTTTCAGGAATAGGACCTCTCAGATGAGGTCTCCTTCTTTCCTCTTTAACGAGTTTATTTTGCCAAGTAACTCATTCCTGAAGTTAGCTACATTGTCAACTCCTTCCTCCACCTTAGCGACTCGTTCTATAAGGCTGCAAACTCCCGGTGGTCCACAGAGTTTAAGGCGTTCTGGTTCACTGTGGCAATCTTGGTCCACAACTTGCGCATCTCTTCTTTGTACAAAATTCTGGATAAATTCTTCTAATCACCTCCCCCTGTAGTAAGCACCAACTTATAAATATTTACTCTGTTGGGTTTATTATCAGAAGTCAACCCTAGTAATCTTTCTACTTCACAGGTTCAATTTCCTCGTGCACCTCGCGTTGTAAGAATATATATATATATTGATAATAGTATGACGACTATTATCCGTAGTTGAGTTTGAATTATTTTCAGGCCTAACGCTTCAGCCAGTATTTCCGATTAATACTGAATATTGTACTCATAGGGATTCATTCCCTGTAATCCTGTCCACTTAATCTTTATTAAGATCCTCTGATGGCAGTCTCCTTCAGCCCAACACACAGTTAGCAGCAATCCATTAGCCGTGGTTCCCTTCATCTCTAGATCCTCACTCAGATATCTACTCTTCTCTGAGAGTCTACCAATTATTGTCTTCTACAATAATATCCTTGAGATGGAATCTTCACGCTAGATTCTGATAGTCTAACTATTATCAAATCTATAATAAAACTAATAATGTTCAAAAAAGTAATGTATATGTGTATATGTGTTTTTGACTATACCCTATTGTCTATATATTATTAAAGTAAATCCTAGGAAATTTATAGGGGATTTGGCCATCTAACCCTCGGTTGACGCCTCTTCAATGAAATGGCAGCCATTGTCATTGAATCTCCCTTCCTCATATCAGCAGCGATGGTCTTCCCCATCCTGGCTAGGATTCTGACATTGGACATCCTTGAGACCTCAAATGGAAAGAGTCAGATAAGTGTCCCTAACGCTTTCCTCTCATTTCAAGCAAATCAACCATAATTGGCTAGCAACCTGCTTAGGCAATGTGACTTTTTACCCGTCATGGCAGGTCACTTCACCAAACAATCAATTCGCTAGTTGAAGGTGGCATCACTCACCTTATAAATCATTAACCATTCCCAATCAGTTGGTGATGAAACTGACTGATCCCAATTGGTACACCTATAGTTAATCACTATCAGATGCCCCTATTTCGTCGGCCGCTCCACCTGATGAGATATTAGGTATTCATCAGGATTGATCCCCAATGGATACAAATAGACAAATATCCTAAAATCCCCCAAACGTAGTTCCTCCAAAATTTGGGTCAACTGATTTCCAATTCACTTCGCTTTAGGGAATTTTTCCCCTAGCAATACCAGGTAATCTAGCAGGCTGAGAATATGGGCAAAAATCCCAACTGCCTTTTAGGGCACTTTATGGCAGGAAACCTTTCTTACCAACTAGTTTGTAACTTTGCTGACATTGAAACTCTTAAAAAATTCCAAATTCACTCTGCGCCCTAACTGATGAAATTATAAGATTGCAGTCCCAGGACATGGATGTCATGGTTAAATGATATAATTGAGGGGACAGATTGCAAGGGCAAGGATAGGCGTTATAAGGCCAATAGGAAGAAGTTGGCAGGCCTGTCTGGCCTGAAGCAAACCCTGGACCAATTCTGGGTAAAGACATTATATGTCCATGTTGGTTTAAAGGAGCACGTGATGGTTGGATGAGTGTTACATCCACAGCGCTTAAATGCACCAGCTATATAGAGAATTTTGACGGCACTTTGCGTTTACTTGTGGAATGGGGCTTAAAGTCCTATTAAATTATATACGTTACTAAATCCAGAAATATTCATCATCAGTAATCACTCAAATTCATGCTTACTTGAGCTACAGTAAAACAGTGATGGCAAGCTGCACTTATTATTCGTTTAAGCACAGAACCCCACTAGATATAAGATGATTCCCTCAAGTGTTAATAATAATTTTCTGAGACCAACATTCTTTTTTATTAGACTTGTTATAAATAAAAATCCCATTAGTTTCCAATTTATCAAATGTTCCCTTGGTCTGACTTATCTGCGGACCTCCTCAAGAAGGTCATCAATCATATTGGTCATTGTACCTTATCAAATTCGTATTCCAATTCTCCTTCCAATATGGAAAGCCTGGGCCTCTAAATATAGAATCCACAAAGAACCTGGATTCTTATCTGCGCATGGTAAAGGACTGTTCCCTGGGGTCCAATCAGATCCTCACCCTTCTGTGTTATCTCATCATTTATATAATTTATCTAAACCTCACCTAGGGCCATTTTTATACTGGCTATCTCCGCGGGTCCCTATTCCCTGT
>JAKSZP010014753.1:0-108975 GCA_022478985.1 Massospora cicadina
ATAAATCTTGTAGGATGATGGTCTGTATAGTGAGTTAAGCTGGATCATGATGACTTGCCCAGTATAGGAGATAATAATGTGTTGGGCTAAATTCATGGATGTCCCTTCTTTATGGGAAGGAATGGTGAACCCATGCACCTAACTCTTTATTTCATAAGAGCCTGGCTTTAGTAGGTGCTTGAGGAGGGTTTGAGACAATAACTTGGGTTACTTATTAACCATTAATGTAAGCGTTGTAGAGCAACACTTGCGGCTATATCAGAAGACATTCCCATTCTGAACCAAGAAGAGGAAGAAGCCGGTGGCTGTCCCTCTTGTCACCATTGGCTATTTAGCTCATGTGGTAGATGAGAGGTGGATAATGGTGTATCCCCCAAGAATTGCGCCTCTTCCTCCTCTTCTCACCACCACAGAGTTGGTGAGAAAAATCCAGTAGGTGTGTCAGGAGGTGGCAGTGGTTAGAAGTCATTGCAAGTGGAAGGTGAGCAGCATTTGTCCCTTGGAGGTGACCTCTACCAGTTTGAGTTCCACCACCAGATAGAAATTAATAACTGGCAAATTTAAATCAAGAAAGTCATTCTCAGAATCAAAAATCTTTATCTGCTCATCCCTGCCATTGATAGTATGAATGAGCCCATCCCCAACAGTTATGGATGTGGCAAACCCCTTCCTTACTCAACAGAAATATGTGGCCTGGCCATGGGCGCAACCTGCTGTCTGCCAAAGGAGTTAATGCCGTCACACCAAGAATGATTATGGTGAATTGAATATTCTAAATAGCAAATTTGATACTAATCTGACTGAGAAGGTCAGATCTTAGTTGGGATCAGTAATTATCTAGAATGTCAATCTGCCATGAACATATCACAAAATATTCCCAACATTAGTGCGCTTAGCTCCAGTTCCCCATTCAGCGATCATATAGGGAAGCGGTCCCCAACAGGTACTGCTGTTACTCTATTTGTCCATTTTTCCATTTTTAGTTTATATATTATTTTTAAAAACCCCAAAATTATTTGAGAGTTTAAGTCCGAAAAATATTTACTGAATATGGTTTCCAATTTAAAAATTTTGTCTGGCGCTCACTTTTTCCCTATTTCTGTTGCATCCTACAACATGGATGGCTGTACCAGAGGTATTATGCTGTGTTTTAGATGGTAACTCATATGGAGTTACAGGACAGTCTAATTATTATCAGCACGCTCTGTTAAAAATTGATCAAAAGATATCAACAATACTTTAGGAAGTCCCAGAATTTCAGACACTTTTGGTAGAGGGCTGACGCTCATTGGGCATCAGGACCATGTCAAGAAAATGATAAGACATAGTTTGTTGAGGTAGATAGAAAAAACGTAAATCATTGTGTCCAGATGTATCAGGTCCCTTTTGAGAAATGGTCAGGCTATAGTCATCCATGTCATGGTTAGGTAGGTTGTTGGAGCCCCATATCCAGCAACAATTAGGCAAATTAAACCTTGAATACAAAGTGTTTGCAAAGGGGAGACGTGGTCAAGGAAACCCCCTTTGGATAAAAATGGACAATTTTACATAATTTCTTATCCCTAAGTATGTTTGCAGCTTAAGCTAGAGATTTTGGCATACATTGCCTTGTTGATCTTGTCTTTGTTGTCCTTTATCTCAATTCCTTGATGGGTTGTGAGGACGTTAAGGTGATGAGAAGTGTTATTTGTGGGCCAATTTCAAAAGGCAAGGGGAAAGTGGGGAGCCAAAACGACTTACTGTCATCTTAAAGGCGTTTATCTTAAGATTATACGCTTTGGTGTACCTTTTAAGGGATAGTGCAGTAAAGGAGGCATCATTAGAGCATTTGAACGCGATGGTGATGACATATTTAAAGACTTGGTGCAGTTGAGGTTTAACTGGATCTGTATATATCTATCAGACTGTTATGTAAAAAAGCTGTGAGGGTTGAGTGTGATTATTAGCATTGGACTCAAGGGGTCCCTTTTCAGAGATCTTGATCAACCAGTACTTCTGCTGTAAAAACCTGTATGAGCCACCACTTTGGTGTGTAGTTTTTTTAAACGTTAAGATTTATACCTTAACTATCAGGTTATGTGGAAATGGGAAAGGGATTTATCTATTTATGACTAAACTACCCAGTCATAAGCTTTCTTCATGTCCAGGAAAGCCACAAAGCCATTCGCTTATACAAATTAGTAGTAAAAAGTGGCGCGAAGGTCATTGTGGTTGTCTCACAGCGACCTTCTAAGATGAATCTATGTTGAGAGTGGTCCAGGCAAGACAAATCCATTTGACAATATGGTTGGATAGGACCTTTGTATAGAGCTTGTGGATTGAGTTGATCTGAGAAATGAGGAGCCAGTTGGTCATGTCCTTGCGGTATGACATCTGTGCATGTAAGTTGTTATATGGCCTCTGGAGTCAGGAAGTATCTCACCTTTGGCTACGAGGGTGCAAAGAGTCCCAGAGGGTGATTGCTACAGCCCTAATCCAGGAGGTAAGCCTTGATTGATATTTCACTGATAACAGGATCTTTTAGATGTGGGGACTACTTAAGGATCTTTATATCTTCTTAAATAGTGATTGACGCCAATAGAGCTTCTATAGCCTGTGGGTTGGTAGACGGTTCAGATGCGCGCTACAGGAAGTCCTAGGCATCTATTGAGTCCACCGTGATGGCTTAGATTAGACTTGTGTATAGGTGATAAAGTACTAGTGTGATCTGCTCATTGTCTGTTGTGTTGGTATTACCAATCTTGAGGGAGGAGGTCTCCTGAGCAATTGTTTGAGATTCTTGTTTTTAATATAAAAAGCAGGTGGGGCGATTCCACTGTGCTTAGTATTATAAAAAGTTTGGTTGTGACTTTTTTTCTTGGTATGTGAGCTCCAAGTTAAGAGTCTCTTGTGAGGGTTCTCAATATTCCAACCAGTGGCTTTGAGAACTGACTGCCAGTTTCATATGGGGTTCCAAATACTGGCCTCAGTTTATCTTGACTCTGGCATGAGCCGCAGTCATCTACGCCTTAGTATAGTTATAGGTGATATGTGTGAGTCCCACCTTTGCTACCACTTAGCGAGATTTAGGTTTCAGCAAGTGGGTTTAATTTGGTAAAGCAATAGAATCCCATAAGGTGGGCATCTTTTCCTTCACATATGGGTTGCTCATTAGTGCAGGATCATTCAGTGGCCAAAATCATCATAATGTCTTCCGCGTGGTAGTCAGGAGGACAGTGAGGGACCTATGGTCACCCAGGCTGCTGTTTCAGGAAATGGGAAGTGAGACTCAATCAATCTAAGGGGATCTAACATGGCCATTTATTTTCTAAAAGCTGACTTGAAGGCCCATTCGTCATACTAAAATGCAATTCATAAGACCAAGTCCATACGCGTAAGTGATAGTGCATCTGCAGATCCAGTGATATGAAGGAAGTCCTGGAGCTGGGTGGCGCCAGGGCGGTTTCTTGCCATGTGGGACCAGTTGGTTCAGAAGCAACTGATGATGATGATTGATCTCATATTGAATACTGTTATGCGGGAGACTAAGTTGAACAAGCTCCTCCAGAAGCTAGTTATGTTTAGTAACTGCATTTAAAAGGTATATATTGGTGCCAAAGAAGGAGATGTTTGGAGTGGTGAGCTTAGTTGGGATGAATTGTCCATATAGGTGTGTCATAAAGCTTGGGTTGTGACATGAGAATTTTTATAATGAGGGCATTGCGGGCGGTCTAGAAGGATTAACCTCCAAACTGTTTGATCCATGCTTCTATTTTTTGAAGGGGGGGTGGACGCAACCTCCTGGATGGTAGCAATACAATTATTGCTGAAAAGAAATTGAAGAGTAGTAGGAATTTTCAATTAGAGACCTGAGTCCCATTTGCATTGATGGACTGTAAAGATAGATTCTCCTAAGTCAACTTATAGTTGTTTCCTCTGCGTCCTAGTTGGTTCCGTTTCTTAATCATGCATCTATAAGGTGGCTTGTATTATGTACTTTATTATGGCTTTGGGTGCTAAGCTAAGCTTCCTCCATGAGGGGTGTATTTTGGCAATAATGACGGTGGATATGGTAAGACAACCTAGTATTTTTGCTTCTCTACGGTTCAGGTGAAGGTCTTGAAGGTTATCACCGGTCTCCTCAACGGAGTCCACAATCAAAAAATTTAACTAATTTGTATCCTCCTCCAACACTGCAAACAAACCTTGTAAGATTTTCTGTGTGAATGGGAAGTACTTAAAAAAATGAAACGTCTTCTGTGGACCACAGGTTGCCAGTTTCCACCACCTTATTGCTTATTGTTGTTTAATGCTGAAGTTTTGCTTGTTACAATTCTGGCGGAGACTGGTGGTTGCACCATAGGGTACATAGTGGGTGTGACTGATGCGGTGGCACTTGTATGGGATGCCTTGCATTTAGAAGGTTTATGTTGATGTCATAAAGATGAAGGATATTTTCATAGGTTGAGGGCACTGTTTCAAATGTTTCCCATATCAACAAATGGGCGTGCAGTCATCATTTCTTGACAAAGGGAAGCTGAAGTTAGTTCCTGTGCCAGTTTTCAATGCTTTAGCTAAAGGATTGCTACAGCAGCCATGTGGGAGCGTTTATTGGCTTAAGACATTAAATTACAGAAAGTACTGGTTTATTTGCCATACAGCTGCTGTAGAGATGACCAAGGGCGTTTCCATAAATAACAGGGGCGCTTTGTCTGGGTCCACAAAGAATATTTTAGAGCATGTCACAATGAATTACATGCAGGTAAAGGCCTTGGAAAAAACATGACACAGAGGGGGAGTGATGAAAGATGCTCTGGCGATGTGAGCCCTTCAAGTGAGAGCATAGTGGGAGGGGATTCTGAAGTCCACTGTCAACATGGGTTAAAGCTCTATTAACCCGCAATGCAGAACCAAACTTAGGGACTTGGGGTCCACAGTGGTTGCCAGGTTTTATAAAGTGACCCACGAGACTTTTTCAAGGTGTGTTTGTAGAGACGTGAATTATGCCTCATGGGATTTCAGTTTTACTAGTGGCATTATGGTATGACTGATCGGCCTCAATGGATACCACATCAATTTAGTGGTCTTCTACGCTTTAAAGATGGTGGTAGAGATTAGGAATGATTTTGTGATGGCCACGAAGTATGAGTAGTAATCCTTAGTATAATATACCATGGGATTTTCTCATTTTACAAGTAAACAGCATGGATGAGAGTGGTTTGGGGGAGATATTTTTGCGCCATAGTTTCATCCCATCTCCTCCTAACCCCATTAATGAAGGCAACTTTTTTTGAGGTCAATATTGAAAAGGGTGTGCACAAATTGTTTCTACAACGCACCATTGACGCCTTTGGCGCAATCTTGCATGCTTTAAGAAGAAAATGAAACCGTGGCTTATTATGGACATATCAAATTTTTAAGTTCCCTTTTCTGAAGATTCCGTTGGTTTATGATGATGCTTGGTACTGGGACTGCTTTTTAGCATCACTAGGGTGATGTGTCCCATTCAGACTGGTGTGTCTGCAGCTAATAGGAAAGGTGTTGGAAGCTCATATCTTAATCAAACACCTATTTAAAAGTCATCCCAATTGATAGTGGTGATATTGTAGTTTAAAATCACTGATTGATTGAAGCTGAAAAATTATTTCCTTTTGAGAGGGTTTTAATGGCTTTTTATACTCCATTATTAATTTAGGTTTGCCTTTAAGGATGGAAAGGGTATAAAGCACCAAGAAAAAGTTAATGATCTCACATTAGGTGAAATAAGTTGATTAAATTGGTATATTTTGATCCATATTGAGGCGCTGTTCTTAAACCTGACCAAGGGATTGAAAGTTACATGGCTGAGCCTAGCCTCATGCATGGAGGCATGGAGCTTGTCTCCAGCAATTTTTTTGGGTCAAAAGTGCTGACATAGTAATGGTTCTGGAAATGGGCGTTCTGATTGTCTTCCATGCAAGCTGATGAGCAAGCAGCGTCACCTATAGTTTGAGGACATTCAGTGGATCTTGGGACAAACCGCGAGCTGATCCATTGGGGGTGTGAGTCATGGAGGTGTGATAGATGATCTGACGCTCATTGAAGTGTCCTCTTTTTTGGGAGGTGGTGTCTGATTTTGTGGCAGCAACATATGAGCTGGTGACCCTAGTTGTAACTGAAGTAACTAACCTGCTGTTGTAGGACTTGAGAATGTTTCTTTCTCATTTGGCCAAGTCATCAGGTTTTTGGTAAGTGATACTGCAATTTAGCTAACAATTTTCGATTATCTCTAGGAACTGAACTTCAAGATTGAGGTGATTTTCAAAAAATTAATGTTTATCTGAAATATGTCTCCCTTGCGGCGTTCCTGTTGGTTTTAGAAAAGGATTTGTGAATTAATAATTGTTTCTTTTACTGCCCCTCTTGTGGCCCAAAATTCTGCCTAAATATTCATAATCTGGTATTGAAAAGTGGGACAATTTTATAAAAAATCATCACAAATACATGTAAAGGATATAAGTCCTTCTTTGAGACTGTAAACTTTTGGTGGTATCGCTTAGACTTGCTATGCTGGTTGCACAGGTTGATCACCACTGAGCAACGGACTGACAAAATGAAGATCGCCGATCCTTAGTAAATAATTTAATGATACTAAATATGGAGCTATCACCCCAACCAACACTAATTTATTATATAAACGCAGACTATCTCTTCTAACTTTATCCCTTATTCCACATTAAAAACCTCCCCTTCCATTCTCTTGTTCAGCTACTAATCTTCAATTGTCTTGGTTGATCTTGACCTGTCAGCTTATTAACTAACTATTCCCTTCAATTCTAGGGGATCATCCCATCGTTAAGGCTTTGGTGAAATTATCTCAATTCGTTAAACTATCATTACTTCAATTGATTTGCTTCAAATTGACATAATCTTCCGCTCAATCTTGAGGCTCACCTCATCTCATAAAATATGATCCAGCAGATATATAGTTTATTGTCCAGTTATACCAAATTTCTTGACATTACCCCCTCTTGACTGGACACTAAGCTCCTATTTCTTGTATGCCCAAAGGAACTTCGCATGAACTCAGTTGATAATCTGACCACCTGTGGGTCCCTTAATGGTGTAGGCACTGATAACAGTCTTCTCAATTATTTCAAACGGCCCAGTCCTAATGTTAGCGAGCTTGTTCTTCCTTCCAAATCCATTTTGGCCATGGAACAATACAAGATCTCCTACAGCAAACTGTGGGAGTCTGCTACGTCTATTTTAATCAGCCGCGGATCACAAATCTTCTTAGCTAAGCTGGTAGAATAAGCTTCCATTTGTAGTTTTATCAGTGTGTCCATTAAGTCATTCAGATAGCACTGCGGTTCTACTCTGCCAGTATCCTCCACAAAGGAGTAAAGAAGAGCGGGCTTAGCTGGATGTCTACCATAGAGCAATTGAAAAGGACTATTTCCTGTTGATGAGTGGTAGCTATTATAAGCAAAGACAGCAGTGATTAGGAGGGTCCTCCATTCAGAGGGCTAATCCTTTACAAGATTGCATAGAATGGTTACCAATGTTCTGTAAGTCCGTTCCACCATTCCATTAGATTCAGGTTGGTAGGGTGTAGTCAAGACCCTGCAGATTGTCATTTGTTCATTCAACTTGTGCAGGACATGCAATGTGAAATTGGTACCATTGTCCATGAGGATTTATTGCGGACAGCAATGTCGCTGTATGACACACTCCATGATAAACTTGGCGGTGGTGACAGCCCCTAAATCATTGATCAATATTGCTTCCAACCATCAATCAAGTGATCAATTGCTACTAGTATATATTTGGAGCAATTCTCACCAGTCAGCAGAGGCCCCACCACATCAAGGAAAATAGTATGCCATGCGAAATGGGGCTTAACCAGCTGGTAGGTGGTCTTCTTGTGGAATGAATTTTCCAAATGGCACTGATGGCAGCAACCCACCATCTCCATCATATCATAATGCATGCCTTCCCAATAGTAGGGTTGCAAAAAATTCAACATTTTCTGCAACCCTCCATGACCTACCACTCTATGAGCGTCCACAATAATTGATGGCCTAGCGTAGGGCTTTGGCAAACTCAGCGTTGCTTCTCCAATCTTCTTATATATTTCCCCATTGCTCAATAAGGTATCTCCTTAAAATTATCTAACGCCTTGATCACGAGTGGTGTTTTGTTGTTTTATTTGCCTACCACCATCTTCCCATACATGATATCAGCCAAATCAGCCATAATGGCGACCGTTGGTAACCATGAGAGTTGATCTGCAATCTGATGCTTTGCCACCAGTCAGTGTACTACCTCAAAGTCATATGCTTGGGCTTCAATGCCCATCGCACAAGCTGTCCTTTCAGGTTCACAGAGATTCTGCAGCTAATGCAAGGATGCATGATCTGTTACCACTTGGAATTTCACCCCATGGAGGTATAACTGGAACTGTTTATATGCATATATCACTGCTAAGCACTCTCGCTCAGTCATAATGTAATAACGTTCATGACAGTTTAAGATTTTGCTACAAAATGCGACAGGGTGCTCTATGCTGTCATAATCCTTCTGGGATAATACTGCGCCTACAGCGGAAAGGGATGCATTCATTCGCACTATGAATTACTTTTAAAATTAGGATATTACAAAATGGGCGCACTTGCCAACGCGGTCTGCAAGATATCAAAAGCGTTTTGACATCGTTCAGTCCAGTCAAAGGTGGCGTTATTATTCAACAACTCAAATAGCAGTGGCCCAATACAATTAAAGTTAGGAATGAACCGCCAGCAGTAACCAACCATCCCCAAAAACACTTAGATTTCTCACTTATTTCCTAGCTGAGTCATCTTATGTATGGCATCCACCTTTGCCAGCTGAGGCTTAAGTCCTTTTGAGTCCACTACAAACTTAATGTATTCTAATTTCCCTTAAAAATGACACTTCCGAGGCATGATCTTGATCTTAGCATCAGCAAGGCGGAGGAACACTTGTTCCAAATGGTCCAGATGTTCTGTGAACGTCTGAGAGAACAAGTTGATATCTTCAAGGTAGACTAGGACGCAGGACAGCTTCAAGTCACTTAAGATCGTGTCCATAGCCCACTAGAACGTAGCCAGGGCATTACATAACCCTTGGGGCATACACGTGGGTTGGAACAACCCCTTAGAGGTGATTATAGAACATTTCTCCTGTTCCGCCACTGGCAACTCGATCTGCCAATACCCCAATATCAGTCCATGGCAGAAAACTAGTCAGCCCCTCCCTGTCAATCTAAAGCGTTGTCAATCTGTAGGAGGGGGTAGGAATCTTTCTTTGTGACGTTATAAAGCTTCCAGTAGTCACTAACCACCCAGTTAGTGCCATCTTTTTTCTTAATAAAAAGCACTGGCGATGCCCATGGGCTCTTAAATGGCTCTAACAACCCCTTTTTGATTAATTGGTATACCTTATCAGAGACAACTTCTTCTGCAGCTTTTGTGTGCTAAATAGGACTTGATGAATGGGGGTGATTTCCCATGTCCACCTAATGCACAACCCCCCATGCACATCCCAAATTGTGGTCAGTGGATGCGAAAATTCTACAGTATTTTTCAAACAGTGCCATCGCCCTATCCTTCTGTTCCTCTGACATCCCCATCAAAGCTTCCCGCAGAAGCAAAGTCATTATGCCGCAGGAGTTTTTAACAGTAGGCTGAGGTCCTCATGTTAAGTTCCAAGAATTGCTCACTTGATAGTTAAGATCCTGCACGCTTAATTGGAACAAAGTTCCGCCAAATGATCCTCAATATTGTCAGTAACTTACAGTATTTCACTGTTTGGAAACTCACTAGGAGTATTCATGTATATCCCCGACTATTCTGGTCAATTTCAAGCTTAATTAACCCTTTGTAATCAGGAACTTCTTCTGAGGCAGGTACAGTGACAATCTGGGGATTTGGCACTTAAGCTTGTTGACACTTCTCCAAAGAAAAAATTTTGATAAAAAGTAGGAAATAAAATAAAATATCTTTTTTTGATGATATTTATTTGGTAATTAATCATTAGGCTAGGCGTCAGCAGTTATACCTCTAGGGCATCTCCTGGCCACATTCAAGCACACAATTTCAACAGATTATTTTCCACCTCAGTTTGGACCTTGAACTTATATAACTTAATCTTATTGCTAAATTTATTGATGGCAAAATACTCTCAAAATTGGGAGTATTTCAGGGACAAAAATCGCAATAAAAAAATTCAAAATTGTCCTAGGATCCTCTTGAAATGATTTTCGTCATACTGCTGACAAAATACATCTTATGTGAAATTTCTGCATTGATTGAAGTAGATGACGTACCCCAAATCAGGACATTGGCCGGCCTCTCTTGATAGCACTAGGTACTCCCATTCAGGCGGTTCATGTGCAAGTGTATCATGCCAAATATGCAGATTGACATATGAATTTCACCCTAGGGAGGAAAATTAATTACGTTACATTCATTTATTTGTCCATGGGACTTTTAGACGGTATCTTCTGGTCATTCCCAAACGATTTCTTATGTGGAATGTTTGATATTGTTTCCAATATTTCAAACCAATTGCCAAGTTTTTGTGCAGTGATAATTGGCCATAATGCGTGAGTGGATTCAGCCTGAGCTTTTGATAAAGTAATTGATCAAATTGACGTTGGGATAATTGTCCTGAGCCGAGTAATTGAAATAAACTTGATGTTGAGTATTATAATATTGTTTCAATTATTGGGAGGATAATCAGCCTGATCTGTTGGTTGTTAAAGGGTTTATTTTAGGGCCAACCACCAGAATCTGACATTTCCCCCATTTGACTTGAACATAAGCCTTAAGATTCTTAATTAGCCTTCATTTATGTTCATTTGCTATTTTTGGCTTGAACGCCTGAAGAGTCTGGAGTTGGATCTTTTTATTTGGTAACTTTGTCTTGAACGCCCAATGAGTCTGGAGTTAGATCCTCTCCCCATCCTCAATTGTGAACTAAAGCATTAATTAGATTAAAATTATATATATATATCTTAATTGGCCCGCTTATTGAACTTTCTTAGTAATTTTGCATGGACTCAGTTGTATATATGACCGGTCCTAATATCCTTGATTGTGTATATGAACTTAGATGTCTTATAAATTACTTCAAATGGCTTACGCAGATGAGATGTAAATTTTGCAATCGGCCTGATCCATGGGTATTGCAAAATAGAACTTCGTCATTAACCTCAAATTCAGCCAATTTGTAGCAATTCTATAAGTCCTTTTGATGTCAGGCCTTTTTCACAGCTAAACTGTTGTCAAAATCTTGGGCTTGTAGTTTGATTAAAGTATCTGCAAAGATTTCAATGTATTGAGCATAAGTGTTTTCATTGGGATCCTCTATGGCCAATATAGTAACATTGGTAGGGCCGTATGTCTTCCATATAATACTTGAAAAGGGGACATCATGATTGACTAATGGTAGGAGATATTATAGGCAAATACTGCCAAACTTAGATAAGTACTCCATTTGGATGGTTTGACTAAAGTTAATTTCCTGATAATGTACACCAAGATCCCATTTGGCACTTAACTGTACCATTGGTTTTGGGATGAAAGGGAGTAGAAAGCAACCTCATACTCCCATTAATTTATTTGCTTAGCAAGGACATTGGAGGTAAAATTTGTTATATTATCAGTCAGAATAATCTGAGAACATCCATAATTCTGGATGATGTTTTTAAGGAAGAACTTGGCTGTAGTTGCTGCTCCTGCTTCCCAAATAGCCTTGGCCTCAACACATTTGGTCAAGTGGTCGATGGCTACAATAATGTACTTGGCCTTTGTATTGCTTGTTGGAAGTGTTCTGACAACATCAATAGATACAGTGTGCCAAGCGAACCTGGGCCAAACAAGCTGGTAAGATGTGCTTTTTTGGAACAGTTTTTCTCCTTGACACTCCACACATCATTCTGACGTTTCTTGGATGTCAAAATGCATTGCCTCCTAATATTAGAATTGCTTCAGATGCTCCTTTGTCTTTTTAATTCCGCCATTCCCTATGGCCTTATGCACCACCATTGTTAGGTCTGTTCAGGCTGAGGGTCTTGGGAAAATTACTTCTTGCCCTCAACAATCTTGTAAAGCATCCCGTTTTTGAAAGTTGTATTTTTTGTAGATCTAGTAATATTTTTTAAGCGGATTTGGTCTCATCTTGATACTCTCCGCTGACCGTTTTCTTAAACAACTCATTGGTGGCCTGACTAAGTGTTGCAATGGTGGGTAGTTTGGGATAGGCAATCAGCACCTTGATGTTTTGCTCCAGCTTGATGCTCAATTGTGTATTCATAAGCTTGAAGCTTTAATGCTCAGCGGGATAATTAGCCCTCAGGTTCTCTTGAGTTGTTTAACTATCTTAGGGAAGCATGATCATTAACAACTTTGAATGAATTCCATGAAGGTAGACCCAAAATTGCTTGCAAGCATATATGATGGCTAAGCATTCTCGTTCTGTCACCATGTAGTTCCTTTCATGAACATTTAAGGTCTGGCTAGTGAAGGCAACTGGATGTTCTTCACCGTCTTCTTAACTTGGGTAACATGGCCCCCACTGCTGTTAGGGATGGATCAGTTTGGACAATAAATTCATGATCAAAGTCTGTGTATCAAAGAACAGGCACACCTAATAGGGCCAATCAAGTTGGTTAAATGCAATTTGGCAAGCTGGAGTCTAGTTGATTGGGACCTTATCTTTAAGTAGATAGAAAAGCGGCTCCCCAAGTTGTGCAAAATCGGCAATAAATTGGCGATAGTACCTGATCATTCCTAGAAATATTTGGATATTACACTTGGATTTAGGCCAATTAATTTTGGAGATGACATCCAGGTTTGAGGGTTGGGGCCGAAGACCCACTTTGTTAGTTACAAATCCTAGGTATTCCAGTTGGTCTTTGAAGAACTGGCACTTTCTGGGCTTGATTTTTAAGTTTGCAGCTGCTAGCCTTCAGAAAACCTCCCTTAAATGTTCCAGGTAGTCATCAAAAGTGTGTCTGAAAACGTTGATTATATCAAGGTACACTAGTACACATGACAACTTCAAATCTCCCAGAATTGTGTCCATAGCCCTTTGGAAGGTAGCCAGGGCATTGAAGAGCCCTTGAGGCATTCTCGTCAGCTGGAAGAGCCCTCTTTGGTAATAATTGCACATTTCTAAGGCTCCTCTTTAGAAAGATCTATTTGCCAATATTCACTCATAAGGTCCATTGCTGAGAAGAACTTCGCGCCCCCTAGACTATCCAAGGCATCGTCAATTTGTGGCAGAGGGTAAAAGTCCTATCTTGTGATGTTGTTTAACTTCTGATAATCAATGACTACTTTGTTGCTTCCATCATTTTTCTTCACTATTAAAATTGGTGCTGCCCATGGACTTTTTGACGGCACTAACATGCCACGATCAAGGAGTTCTTTAATCTCCTTGGATAAAGCTTCTTCTGATGATTTTGAGCATCTAATCGGGTGTAACTGAATTGGTTTATGATCTCCAGTATTGATATTGTGGGTGAAACACTTAGCAAATCCTAAGTCAAAATCATCTTGTGCAAATATTTCCGATATTTAGAGAATAACTCCTGAGCTTGGCTTTTCTCAGAGTTGGTCATGTTGCTTAAATCGGCCATAGGGATGACATTATTAATGCTGAGTAGGTCCTTATCAGGGATCCCTAGTTCAACAAAAGTTCCAAACTCATGGAATGAGTGAATTTCTGAGGTAGGGAACAGATGCAGAAATGCGATTGTTTGATGTTGCTTGATGGAGATGGGCCAATTTTGCAGTTTGAACATAAGATGTGTATTTCTCCGTGGCCAGGAATGACAATACCAGGGGCGATGTCCAGTTTAAATTGAGATTTAGATCATGGTTGATATACTTCACCATAAAATACTTCCAGGATATTAATTGTTAGTACTGTCAGGATTATTACTTGATCTCCAGATGGTATAGTAATGTTCTTATTTGACCAAAGTGGGGTTCCCTTTGACTCATTAATCTGGGTGGGTAGTGCTTCTATTTTTGACCACGCTATGACATACTCAATTGGGACTACTCCATCTTTGTAGGCCAGATTTATGAATAGGCTGGGTTTCTTTTTCTCAAGTGCCTTATCCCGGTTATAGTAAAGTGGAATAGCCTGGCCAAGAATAATGAGAGTATCATCCTTATGATTGTTAACAACGCCATATCTCCTTAGGAAATCAATCCCAATTAGGATATCATAGTTCATATTTAACAACACTATGGCAGCTGCTGTTACTACAATGGATCTGAATATGAGAGGTAGGGTACTTTATGCGCCCAGCAATTTAGTTGTATGCGCTCCAGCTGTACCATATTCTTGAAAGTGGACCACATTGGGCGCAATTTTAAGTTTTTTTAACCAACTTTGTGCTGACTATATTGATAAGAGCACCACTATTAACGATGGACTGAACTCATACCTTGTTTAATGCTATATCCACATAAGTACATTAAGAGTAGTTTTAAGAGGTATTTTTTGTGTGATACTATGACTGCTGCCTGATTCCAGGTGTGGTTTCAGACTTGAGTAAATATCTGGGAAGTTATCTGCTAAGGTCTTCATGTGAATGGCTACTCGTACATTGTTAAGCGAAGGTAGGTCGTTTGAACATTCAGGTTAGGGGTCCAAACCCTGATCAATAATCTGCTTTGTGTAAGTTTTTGATACCTCTGCTCGGGCTTCTTTGGTATTTTTAATGGTTTAGTTGCTTTTGCTGTGCCCCGAGTAGTGACCATCATGACATCATTATCTACAATATGGTGGAGGTTATCTTCAGTGACATCTTCAGCCCTAAAGAGCTCGCCAGGGTCATGTGGAATGGGTTGAAAATCAGTGGAGTTAGAGCATTGCGCCTCTACTCCACCTGCTCTTTTCCCGCCTCACTGTCACTGTTGATTTCTAGGACAACGTTGACCCCAGGCTTTTTGCAAGACCATTTGTAGCATTGGTTAGCAAAATGCCCTTTTTGACCACAGTTGCTACATGTAATCAGCCCTGTTTTCTGCTTTTGCTCGAATTTTTGGTTTGAAGTTTGAAAAAATTTTCCCCAGTCAGACATAGTGCTGCTTTTTGGGCCCAAAGCTCGGAATTTTTGATGATCCTTGGCCGATTAGGGGTATCAAAATTATGGGAACAGCTTCTCAAGTAATTGGTAAGCTCTTTGATTTCCATGCTTCCATTGAATGCAGGTATTATGACATTGTGCAGTTCATGGAAGGGCATAACTACATGTTTCATTGCAATCTTAGCGTCAAACTTATCTATTGCATTGCACCCACGCAGAACTTGTGCCTCATGGAATAATCTGTCAGCAAAGTCCTTAAAAGTCTCATTCTTCTTTAATTACATATTAAAAAGCTCTCTTTTTTGGGTTTTTAATTTCTTAGGCCTTCCTAACTGTTTTGTCACTGCAATTTTGGCATCCATATAGGACCAATCGTCACCCAAAATGGGGCATAATGAGGTCACAGCTATGGGCATCGAGTGAGTTAATCTATGATGATCCTTTTGCATGGTCTGAAGCTCCCCTCATTGCTTTTTCAAATATCTTGAGAAAAGAGTGAACGTTCCCATTATTATTGAAATTTGGTAAATTTAATGATCTAAAGTTCTCTCGCCCTGTTTTGGGCATAGGGGTTACTTTTTCTTGAACGTCTTGGTGTATCATCGTTCAGAATTGGCCCTCTTTCCAATTAGGGAGTATCTGGAGTTGGGATTGATGCCAGAACTCTAGGCATATAACAAATGTTCAAAATATTGGTTTCTGCATCAGTATCAATTTCTGATGATTTATTTCCTATGATATTGCTCTTAACTACTGGATTTTGTTGCTTGAATTTGGTCCTTAGTTGTTTTTCCAAACTGTTTTTGGCTGAATGAACAGAGTTTCTTCCCAGTTATCTTTGGTCAAGGCTGGGTGAGCACAGGCAGCTTTGTTTTTTGAAGGATTTAAATTCTTATTTAAGGTTGTCATACTCCTCTTTAAATAAAGCTTGATTTGGCATTGTGCTTTTAATATCCTTGGTCATGCTGTCTACTTGGGAATTTTCAGTTTATAATTGCATTCTGAGTTCCCAATTCTCCTGAGTAATTTCAGTATGTCTGGCCTGCAACCTTGACACAACAGTCCACATTTTTGAAAATTCCTCTATGATCTGGGCATCCTCTTCATCCCTATTCAGAACAGCTGGTTTTGCTGCAAGGTCTTTGATGTTTTTGTTTACAGTATCTAGCTTGGCCCAAACATAATTATCGAAATCATCATGCTTTGCATTTAACTCCAGGTGATTTTTTTGGCCCAAAGTGGCATGTATGGTAAGTCGATCTGGCTTAGATAATAAGAAATCAGAATGAGTTTCCAGTTTTTGACAGAAATTATTCATGTTTTGTACCCATTTGTGTGATAGCCATGGTGAGCAAGAACTTCTGCGGCTATCTTTGGGACTACTTCATTTTAATAGCTCCTCAAGTGTGTTTGATCTCCCATGTGCTTCATTGTCAAGCCTTGTATTATCCACGAATGCTTTTCAGACTTCAGTAAAACTGGAATTTAATTTGTCCAGTAGAGCATTTTGGGAAGATTGTCCCTCCCCTTGCACACGGTGGATTTCCATGATTTCCAAATTTTGTCTAGCAATGATGCTTTGGGTATGCTTAATTGAGGGTTGATTAAAGTTAACCAGGAATTCATTAGTTGCTTGACTGTCTGTGAGACGTTTGGCAAGAGATGCCATGGTTGCATTGCAGTACTTCATGTATATCTCCATCTTGAGCGCCTGATCCTTAATGTTGTAGAACAGGATGAAGGAGGGATCAATTTGTGAAGTACCAATCCTAAAACCCTTATATAGGGTTTCCAGCATAGCTTTTAAACTTTCAGATGTAAGATTGATTGGGCTTTTTGTATCTGCATGAGCTCCCCCCACTGTGATAAGATCCATGGAGTAGGAGCTACTCGCTTCAGAGCCTTGGTGGGTGGCATTAAAATTATTTGAGATTTCCTTGTCACTAGTTTTCATCTTGTCTTCACTTTCAGATCTGGCCGAATCTGCCAGGAATTGGTTAGGTGAATCCATATCAGAGAGTGTCACCAATTTTGAGTAATTACAAGTTGTTAAGTTCCAATAATCTCTCGCTTGATAGTTACAATCCTGCACATTTAATAGGGGAAGTTCCGCCAAATGAACCTTAATATTGACAGTGGCTTATGGTATCTTACCATTCAGAAGCTCACTAGGTGTATTCAAATAGCCCCAACTCTTTGGGTCAATTTTAGGAACAATTTCCCTTCATAATTGGGAACTTCTTCCAAGGCAGGTACAGTTACAGGCTGGGTGTTTGGCACTTCCCATTTGGGAAAAACTTCCTCAAAGAAAAGATTTTGATAAAAACTAGGAAAGAGATAAAATAAAATATCTTTATTTGATGATATTTATTTGATAATTAATCATTAGGCCAGGAGCCAGTATTTATACCTCTAGGGCATCTCCTGGCCACATTCAAGCACAAAATTTCAACATACTATCTTCTCCCTCAGTTTGGCCTTTGAACTGATACAACTGAGAGTTATTGCTAGGTTTATTGGCGGCAAAATACTCAAAAAGTTGGGAGGATTTCAGGGACAAAAATCGCAATAAGAACATGCAAAATTGTCCTAGGATCCACCTGATTTGAGTTTCGTCATATTGCTGACAAAATACATCTTCATAGAATTTCCGCATCAATTGAAGTAGATGACATACCCTAAAGGGGATGTTGGCAGGCCTCTCTTGATAGCGCTAGGTACTCCCATTTGGGTGGTCCATGTGCAAGTGCTATCATGTTAATTACATAAATTGACATACAAATTTCGCTCCTAGGGCTGTTAAACATTTGCCCTCTCAGCTGCAGAGGAAGAATGTCTTGGGCCAAAATTTTCCTAAATAGGGAATTGTCAGCCATATTAAGAGTTTGCGATGATCTAAAAAGCGCTTTACTTAAGAATAATAATGATTTCAAGATTTTGGCCAAAAGACCCTGGCTGATTCTCGGTGGAACCCCATTATTTGGGGCAACACCATTATGAAACTTACTAGGGCAATTATGTAAAATCGAGTGGTTGGATTACTCCAACCACGCGTTGGACCATGGGGCGACCATCAGAAGGTGTGCCCCCAACCACCATCAGGTCCTTAAAAGCACCTACGTGGGGACCACCCCCTTTTATAGGCATGGCGGAGGTCCCCCAAGGTGAAAGCTTTTTATCAAGTAGTAAATGGTTGAAATACATTAAGACCTTACCGCATGGGTACATTCTGCCCCAAAACACCAATATCATTTTGCCAGAAAAGTAACTCACATTTACTAATTTCTGATAGGAGCGCATCTCATATTAACTAATTCAGAAGCCTCTAAGCTATTCTGAACCTATCCTCAAATTGACCCTTGACCCTCAAAACTGTTTAAATACTGATTGATCAAATATTGGGAATCATCACTTTTCTTTTGACCCCCTGCACACCTAATAAATATATGAAATTCCACATTTTTAGTAGCGCTTTTTATTTATTTTATTAAAACCTTTGTGGGATTCAGTGTCATAGCACCAGCGAGCACAATTAAGCTGGATTCCTACAAGGGCGGAAAATTGATTACATTATGCATATCTATTTGTCCATGGGACTTTTAGACGTTATCTTTAGGTCAGTCCCAAACAATTTCTTATGCGGAATGTTTGATATTGTTTCTGATATTTGGGACCAATTGCTTAATTTTGGTGCAGTGATAATCAGCCATAATGCGTGAGTGGATTTGGCCTGAGCTTTTGATAAAGTAATTGATCAAATTGACGTTGGGATAATTGGCCTGAGCTGAGTAATTGAAATAAACTTGAAGTTGAGTATTAAATTATTGTTTCAATTATTGGGGGGATAATCAGCCTGATCTGTTAGTTGTTAAATGGTTTATTTTCGGGTCAACCGCCAGAATCTGACCTCTTCACAACCCAAAATTGTCAATATAGTGAACCTCCTCAATAGGAGTCAAGTGTAATTAGGTCACCACTTGGTGCCTTTGGACCATCATAACCTCCTACTGTAAGTTTTCTATCAAAACTTTCACTTCCCCATGCCCTAGTAACAGCAACCCAGGAGTTACATGTGGTTTGAGCCAAAATTGCTGGTAAGGTCCCATAATCTCCCCATATTAATTTCTGTGATGTCAATCTCAAGCTCTGTCCCTAGTATGACTTGATGCCAAGAAGGTATGCTTAATGCGCTAGCAGCCCATAGCGAAATACTGTTATACAGATAAATCTGGTTAGGAAGGGATTGTGTCCTCCGCTTCATCTGCCAATATAGAACAGGAATCACCCTGTCGCTATACACTAGATTGATTTGACTGGAGCTGATTGGCTACTTTGGGACTCTGCTGGAAGTAAAGTAAATTGGGATCTGTTGTCCTAGGATACTAATGGTTTCTTCTGCCATATTGACCACAGCCCCAAATTGCCTCATGAATGCAGCTCTGATCAACATGTCATAGTTATTATTAAGCAGAATCACCGCTGGGTTGGAAGCCCTGACTGAGCCAAACCTCAGAGGTTACGCGCTGTAAGCCTCTCTGATACAGTGCTCTGTACCCCTGCAGTCCCATACACTACTCTGTGTTCCACATCCAGTTTCAACGGAAGATTATCTATGATCTTAGTGGAGATTATATTAACTGGAGCACCAGTATCTTAATAGCTAAAACTTTGTTATGAACAAAAATATCACAGTAGGTACACTCCAAATAAGAAGAACCATTGGTATTATTACGTGCACATCCAAGGGCTTTTTTACTAAGAAAAGTGACAATACCAGCACTGACATGAGGATACTCCTGTGCTATCTTTTCTACTGTATGGCAACGTTTACCCCCATTATGTAGGTGACATCTGTTGAGGGTCCAACTTCACTTATGCTGTTTCACTCAAGGATTTTCCAGGCATACGGCTTTTGAACATCTGCGGAACTCAGATTCTGAAGGGTTATGGTCGCTCACTTAAATGAGGATGAGATTTCATGAGGAAGTTTTTGATATAATAGGTCGTTGGGGCAGGTACCGGGACCAATGCAATGTGATTCATGGGAATCATCAGGGACAAATAAATTTGGATCAGCGAAGTTAGAGCGTCCCATCTCTACTCCACTCAAGCTTTTCCCTGATTGATCAAGACAGTTGGTACTGCATGAACATGCAGGTTGCCTGGACAGTTAGTCACATATTGGCCTTTTTGGCCGCATAATAAACAAGCATTCATAAATGGCTCCCATCTATGGATCACGCCCAAAGGTCCAGGTCGGAAGTTAAACAAAGAATTGTAATTAGGCCGGGGATGAGCCAGTTGTGTGTAAGGAGGGCGGAAAGGACCTACCAACATACTGGGTGGGCGAGTATTGCTCAAAAGATTATAACCAGGTCGTTGTGGTACATTTTCCAATAAGGATGTGGTGGCAATCACAGGGGCTTTCTGGTCCACGTTGGAAGCACTGAATGTGGTAGATAGATGGTGTAAAGAGTTAACAGTTTGTAAAAGCTCCGCGTCTTCTTTCATAATGTAGGTCATAGAATTATACAATTCTTGATATGGCTTAACCGCCGCCATCATCGCTATGCCCACGTACTCATTGGTTAAGATATCTGTCCCACTAAAACATGAGCTTCAGCCGTGAAATGCTCTATAAACTCCACCAGGGACTCATTCTTTTGAAACTGTATTGTCAGGAATTTGGCCTTACACTGCACCATCTTTGCCAAAGCCCGGATAGATGGAGCAAAAGTCTCTTTCACCTCTTGATAATTTAAGCTATACTCTTAAGGTAAAATGTGACCTGATCAGAGCTCTCAACATCCAGAGAGGATAAAAAGATTTTGGCTCTTTGCAAATCCAATGCTCCTTCCATGACGAATTTAAACAATTTAAAATAACTGTGCATGTTCTCATCATGATTGAAAGGTGGAAATTCCTTGATCCATACAAAAACCCTGCTCCATAATTTGGGCTCATGAGACAGATGGGATAGGTTCAGATCAACCAAGGGGAACATCCCATTGAGGCAAGAATAGGTTCATGAGGACAGATAAAATATGTTGTTCTGGACCAGGAAGATGTTAATTTTGTGAGGAGGGACTGCTGCGACCCCTAAGTTACTCACTGGCTGATCCGTAGTATAACTCACCAATCTTGCCAAGGACTGCACCCTTATCTCCCTCACAAGTCTGTTCAGCAAAAATTTCATTTACTATCCACTCCGCTTTGACCAAATAGCACTGACACCACCCATCTCTCGCCACTTGCCTAAGCTCTTCAAATTCATTATGTAATTAACAGCAGAATACTTGCACTGTGTCCAGTTTACGCTCCATTTTTGCAGATGTAAGAGGACCTCCTCCAATGTGACCTGAGTTCTCATGTTCTGCCATCCAGTGTCACACGCTTATTTGGTTCACTTCATCCACTTTATTGATTAAGGCTCATTCCTGCACCAACTCTATATTAGACTGACAAAGTTTATCCAAGTGCACTTGAATATCTCATTCTCCACTGTCACAATGAATGGAAAAGTAATGGTTCGGCACCAAGCCGCCTGACTGGAACTCCAACTGATTAATCTGACCTAGCAATTGTCTGTATTCTGAGGTCGCCAAGAAAGAGCTGGTCAAATGGTCAGCCATCCTCTGGTTAATCCACTCATCTTGAAGTTGACTAAATTTGATTGCAACTGTGTTGGCATGATCAGTCATCCACCACTCTAACAGGGTGACCTGGTTCCTCATCCAAGCCATCGTTATGTCAATTCCTTCCACCCATTTGGACATTTCCACCATAAAGCGCTTGGTGTTACTACCCAGCATTGGGACATCCCATATCCATTCACCCAAAAGCCTGTTCTGGTCTAACAATTCTCCTATTACTCAGGGTAACTCATGATTTAAGCATGGGACTAGTTCATCCAGGCGATGGTGGACATCCATGACACAACTGTCTACATGCACTAGCGCCCCTTGAATTTCTGAGAAAGAGTGGTCAAAGCGTTCAAGTAAGAGGCGAGTGTCATTCTGTTGTGCCTGCACAAAGCACATGACATTGCCAATCTCAATGTTATTTTGAGCCAACATATGCAGTAGTTGGTGGATTAAAGGACAAATGCAAGCAACCATGTATTCCTCAGCTCCATGTGAGCTGAGCTGGCGAGACAACCCTGTTGTGGTACCGTTGAGGTAGGACAATTAAAATTTAAAACAGGATTCTTGGTCCCGTTGATTACAAAACAGACTCAGAGCATGTTCCCCACATCTTCTTCATAGAGGCGGTAGCCCCACAAGAGCCATTCCATGATACCCCGCAGTTACTGAGGGGTTACATTATTGGACCTGCCCTGTTGGTCTGACTCCAACATGGGACAAGCAGCTAACTGCAGTTTCATCCCGGTTTCCTTGTCCCCTGGTTCCCACATCGTTTATAGCACTGGTTCCTCAGTAGGTGTCTACATTGGTTCCCAGTTATCAGTCATGAAACCCTATTAAATTCTGGCATTATGAGTGGGGGCTATCATGATGCCCTAGTTGCCTTTGTACTACAGTTGACTAGTGTCCCCTGTAGCGAGCACCACTGTAAGCTTTTGGCGTTATCACTTATATCTGCTACTCTGGTTGCACAGGTTAATCACCACTGAGCAATGGACTGAAGTTAAGATTATCGCAAATCCTTAGTAAATAATGATGATATATAAAATATGGAGTTATCGCCACAACCAACACTATTTATTATATATAAAAATGCAGACAATATCTGCTAACTTTCTACCTTGTTCCACTTCAAAAACCACCCCCTTCCATTCTCTTGTTCAGCTATTAATCTTCAATTGTCTCAGTTTATCTTGACCCATCAGATTAGTAACTTTATATTCCCTAAAAATTCTAGGGGTTTCATCCCATTATCAAGGCTTTGGCGGAATTCCTTTGATTCACCAAACAATTAGTATTTGCTTGATTCGCTTCACATTGACATAATCTTCTGCTCAATCTTGAGGCTCAACTTGACCCATAAAATACAATCCGCCGGATATATAGCTTATTATCTAGTCATGTCAATTTTTTGACAGAGACGTTGTTTATCTTTTGTAGCCTTAACCATATTAGACATGTCCGTTTTTTAATGATAAGCACAAGTGAGTCCAAGGCTCTAAATGTAATAATACCAATTCAGAGAAGCTAATAGTATCTAAATTTAAAACTTTTATGAATGCTTTAAAGTGGCAAGTTTAAGGAAGATTAAAATAGTGGTCACCAATAATATTCTGCTGAAACACATCTCAAAAACATCAAATATCATTATGTGAATTGCAAACTGCTTTTTCTTTTTGATCTAAACAAATTTTGAGCAAATCTTGGGAAAAAAAAGTTGAATTTTCACCACCGCCTCACTGCACAAATCTCCTAATTTATGCCCTCAGATCCACCACCTGCTGCCCCAGTATGGGGCAGCGGTGCTCCACCCGCTAGTGTTTACCGCCCAGCAGGCAAACGCATGTGGACTGACTCATCTAGTCCACCAAATACATCCAGCTGTTATGTCCCTACAAGGGACTTAGCGCTCCACCTCGCATGAGCCTACCCAACCCACCCCCACCCTCTAGCCCTACCCCAATCCAATATTTGCTTTTGCCTCCATGTCAAGTACAGAAGTCTCTTCCCATACACCAACAAAGTGATAATTAAGCTGGCAACAACCACCTTTGTGACATCAGGGTTTATTGACTGCCGCCCTTATAAGGGCTATTTTGATATTGGATTCTCCACCAAAGAGGACGCAGCTGCTGCTGTAGCTACGCCAAAAATTTATAAAGATACCCCATTACCACCACCCAAATACACCTCCTAGATGACACCACATTTGCAGTAACCTTTGCAAACCTCCCCTCACACCTTCCTCCTCAAACACTTTATAAGGAGTTGATGTCAGGGTTGTCCACTTACAGCGAAAACCCTATCCTCCAAATTATTGTCCCAAGTGGTGCTGAACGCCTTATGGCACCTCGGGCAATGGCCACCATTACCCCCACAAGATGAACATGGCCCAGCATATCCCACCGCATGCCTATATCCCATCTGCACCTGACCATTTCTTTTTGGCCCACACTGACAACAGTCACACAATTTGCCCCCTCTGCTATGAATTGGACCACACCAAAATGGCATGTTGATACAATTCACACCCTGTGAACATGGCCAACTCCACTCATGAGGCCACTCCAACAGCGTTTGAGTGGTGATTTTGGCTGCCCCTACCCCCACAGGCCATGAGCTTGAATCAGAAACAAAATCTAGCACCTCAAATACAAGCTAGCCAATGCACACCCATGCCAACCAATTGGAAGCAGGATTGGACCCATGTTTAATCCAGAAGATCACCCACCCCAAAACCTACCCAACCAAAATCACCTACCACCTAATCTTCCTGAATCAACCAAAATCCCTGGAAATTATTGGATGTAGTAACTGAATCGGGTGAAATTGTCCCATCACCAAGTTTCCAATTGATTTATCACCTTATATGAATTCAGACTTTGATGCCCCAGCCACAACCAACCAGTATGTCCACAACTTGGAGCCTTTTTCCAAAGTGACCACCAGCTTGCCACGGTTGTTGTAGCCAAACCCAATAATACCTGAACTCACAAAATATGTGCAAAATCTGTCGCAGAATTTAAAAATGGGCTGCACCACCCATTCTTCCCCTCCAATTTTCCTTCTACTGCAAAAGAGGAAATCTAACAACTATATGATACTGCCACCTCCACTGTCAAGAAGGTCACTGAATTGGCATAATATTCCTCATCCACATGCACCACATGATCCAATACTGAAAAATTGGTACAACTTCTCAACACCCGCATTTAGGCTGAACACCATGTTGCTGAACTCATAGAGGCTTTAATCCAGGCCCAAATTGTCGATCAAAACAACTGTTCAATTCACATTAACCCTCATACCACGGATGTCCCAAACCCCCTGCTCTCACCATTTATCCGCCTCTACAATGCTGAGCCAGATGATGACCCACCAGATCCCCCTCTCCCTCTGCCATGATGGGATAAGTGGCTCGCCACTGTGCCACCTGGTAGGTTATTTTCTTATTTTTTGTGTTTCACTGCCCAAAAAGGGTGGTCAATTCAGGTTTTAATTTTTTTAGTCATTTTGGTTTTGGAGTATTAGTTTCAGTATTGTCCGTCCCCTGGTCAGCTTGCCTCAGTAAAATAAAATCATTATGTAAATTGCAAAAATAGCCTTATATACATTGAGCAATGCTTAGGTGAAATCCTTCTAGTATACAAAAGACCGTTTAAAATCCCTTTTATAATTTCTTAAAATGTCTGCTTTCTTGTGCAAAACAGCCCAAATTATTTATAAAGATAAACTATAAAAGCTTTACTACAATATTATGAATAAGCCATAAATTCTTTTGCCTAGTGTCTAGAAACTATGAGGCACTTTCTGTTTACATGACAAAGGAAAAAGTTTAGGTAATGTATGTAAATAATAATTCTAAGCGCTGCATATGTTAAAAGCACTATTAGTCTTATGTTGCAAAAATTTTCCCGTGTATCCATTAGTCAATCTCCATCTTATCTCAAGTAGTTTGTATGAGGCTATTATACCTGTCATCAATTAATCGCTGTAAGTTTTTTCTTCATTATTCTATTTGGGCAGTAAATTGTACTTCTTTATGGTATCCTTTATCTTAAGGTATTATCCTTGTGTTTGTAGCAAGGTTACAGATGAAGCATGTTTCTTGTGCTTATTCTTCTGTTTTTAATTTAGACTAAATTGTTTTGTTTTTTTTTTAATATTATCACTCACCATATCAAAATTACACTAAAGTGCTTAATAAAAGCAACCACATTGGTATTGTATTAATTGTTAGGTAACACTAAAGCCGGCACAGCAACAAATAATATTATAAACCATAATGCTATAATACAAAAATCACCTTCAGAAACAGTTCTTTTAAGTTCACCTTGTTTATAGACACTATATATTCCACAATTACAAATAAAAATATATTTAATTATGTAGTTCTTATAGCAACTGGTGCCACTGTATATAATTCTTTTTACTTAAGCCTAGTAACCAAATGATTTCATATTTTCAATTATATTATAAATTTACATCTCATAAAGTAAAAATTAGATTTATGGTATGGAGAGTATGTTTTTCTAGATCTTTTTTACTTAGTGGAAATGAAGTTTTTATATAAATTAAATATTAAAGATCAGTCAGTTTTGGTAAGATTATTAGCTCATAGAACTGCCTAACTTAGCCCAGACTGGTTAGGTATTTTTACAGTAACAGGTTTTAAGATTTATCACCAATGTTATTAATAAATATTAATGGCGACTGCATAAAATTATAAGATAATAATATGGCACAGTGTATCATCAAGTAAATTTTTACTTAGGTCAAAGAGCTTTCAGCTTTCATTATTCTATATGGATTAGTGAAGATAAAGTAACAAATTGGAACTAAGTTTATTATTTTATTTGAGTTTTTCCTTGATCCTTTATCCCTTTGGATGTACTTAATTGCATTACACTTTTGTAAAGAGTAAAAAAGACTAATGTTATTTTCTAATGCAATTATGGCATGTTATATGACTCAGGCCTTAAAAAGTCCATAATATTAAGTTAGTCCAGATTGACAACTCTTTAAAGTTTATTTAGAAATAGAAAAATACATGCTGAAAATTAATTCAGACTTTGAGGTTTTTGTTTGGGCCAAAATGTCGCCTAAAATTTTTTTGTAAATCATTCTTTTATTTAAGGCACAAATATTTGAGTAATCAAAATTTTATGATAGTTATATTCTTATACGGCTTGTGGCTTATATCAAGGTTATATACATAATTTTTTACTTTAGGAGGTATTCCAAATAGGCATATAAATTCTTAGATAACTTTCTTACAAACTCATCAATGATAATTTTGTCTAAAAATTGTCTTAAAGAGTTCAGCTTTCAATAAGACATTATCTGTTCCACCAAAAAGCTCAACACTATTATCCTTACCTCACCTTAAATAATAAAAGGTGCTCTTATTTAAAATGTCACTTAAGTGGTTATCAACTTAAACAACAAGATATCAAAAAATGATCTGTAGCAGTTTGATGCCTTCAAACAGCAACCTCAAAGTATTTGCAAATTTCTTTCATCTTATTTCTCATATTGAGAATAGGCATTTTAATGACATAAACGCTTTTGTATCCTTTTAGACTAGCTAAATTATGTGCTTAGCTTTTGGCCAGATTATAGTATTTACATTTGGTCTGAACACTTATTAGTTTCTGGTTCATGATAATATATAAACCAAGGATTTAAAGGTTTTTGAGTTCAGCTGGATTTTCAAACTTACTTTATGACTATTATCATCTAAATTGTAATTATAGTTACTTCTTTTTAGTTCTTATTGTCATTACTTTATTGAGTTGCGTTTATTTTAGGCTGCGTATAATTTCCTTAATCACTCTTTTTATTTAACTAAGGCAAGCTGACCAGGGGATGGACATTACTGAACTAAAAATTGAAACTAAAACTAAAATAACTATTTGATTAAAACAAAACGCTAAATGAGCAGATTGAATGAAACACATTAAATGAAACAACCAACTAGGTGGGCATTGGAGACTTCTTATCCCTCCATGGTGAAAGGTGGGGGGATCAGGGGGCTCATCTTCAGCAGCAGCTTCCTCATCCCAGAGTAGAGTACATGTCAAGGTGGATAGCAAGGGCGTCAGGGAATCGGCGGCATGTGGTTCAATATCACTATTTTTATCTAGCCGAGGCAAGCTGACCAGGGGACAGGCATTATTGAAAGAAAGAAACGACATGAAACCTGAACAGGGTCAACTCCATTGAAGAAAGTTTTTCCACCTCTGGATCAGGACCCAAATTTTTCTGGTTACATCATGGGTAAGGTTTTCATGTTATTAGACCTACTAACGTGGTTCAATATCACTAATGATTGGTATTTCTGAGAAATTACCAACTACAAAAAGGGCAGTGATATATTTGGCTAAAGCTTTTTCAGCTTAAAACGGGCGTCTGGTAGTTAAATAAATGTGGCAATATTGGTTTGGGTAATCCTAGCTTTAGGATTCCGTGCTACAGTTACCACATTCTGGATAGCATCGATGACATTTTTGGTTAATTGATTCATATTAATCTTACTTTTTGGGGTGAGATCTATGGGGATAAGATGAGGTGGAATACCTCCTGTGAGCATTGCCACTGATTTGGCGTCAGCTTTGTGGAGGGGATGACAATCTGGTGTGGCAGCTGCTTCTACTGCAAGTTGGTGGTCACTGTAGAAAGATTTGGCAACTGGCTATGGGCATATAAATGAGGGGGAATTTGGCGTGCCATTCTTCATTACAGAACTGCTCAAATTGTAGAGATGGCTCTTCTATGGGAATACCTGATTCATCGATTTCAGCTAAAAACTCTCATGGGTTCTGGTTGAATTGAATTGGGGAATTAGCATATGGTTGAGGTTTGGTTGATTCATTGGAGGATGCATGGGATCAAACTGGGGTCCAATCCTGTGCTTGATTGGGTAAAGCATTTGTGGCACTGGGGTGAGGAGGAGGATGATTGGTGGCTGCAGGTGCAGCTGAAGCAAAAGGCTTTGGGGGAGGTGGAGGTAGGATCATACCCCAATCCAGAACTGGCGTGATGTGGGCAGCGGATTGGGGTTCAGCAGGTGAAAAACCTGATCCTTCAGAAGTAACTAAGGAGGGGCACTTGCATTTCGAGTGGAATAACTTGGGACAGGATGAGCAGATCATCTGCACACCCTCGATGAGGGCCCAAAATTGATGGTTGGGGGCAGAAGGAATGAAGGCGTGAGGGGTAAGCAAAATGGCGATTTTACTAAATTCAGGGCTGATTGTGGCATACGCCTAAGGCCCAGCGAGTAGTGTGGCCCCATTTGGGACCACAAATTGTAAGATGGGTTGGAGCCATAGGCTGCCAAACCATCCATCAGTTTCTGGTGGAGCACTTTAGGGGGGAGGTGGTTGAGCAAACCAGCAAACTAGGCCACCAAAGTGGTGTCCGCTGGGAGCCAGGTCCAAATTGTGGGAAGAGGGGTATCCTGTAATACCAGGGGCACAGTTGCCACAGTGGCAGCTTCAGCTTTGCAAATGAAGCTGAGGTTGAAATACCACTTTTAGGGGCAGGAATCAATAAAATTAGCAGGAATCATCTACGCCTGTGCCATTTTAATAACGGCTTGGTCATGGTATGGGAGGAGTTTCCCATAGTTGAACCTTAGGCCATAGTGCATGTTGCTCTGGGGGAGCACCAGGGGGCAGTGAGGTACCACTTGGGTACAAGCGAGGTGGGTTTTGAGATCCTTGGGAGGAATGAATCATCCCATGGGTTTGGAATGACTGGGTGAACAAGTCTGAGCGCATTTTCCTGCTGGACAGAAAATGGCAGGGGGAGTTTCACCGCTGCCCCACACTGGAGAAGCTGGCGGAGAATCTGAGGACATCAGAGCAAAACTATGGCAGGTGATCAAAATTTACTTTTTGTTTTTTTCATGTAATTTGCCTGGAAATTTACGCTGAGCGGAAATATCCTTAACCACTTTTTAGTATCCTTTTTAAAAATCTAAAATAGCAGTAGCTGTTGGTTATTTTGAAAATTAGCTCCAAAATATAATACATGATTTGTCACAGGTATTATTAACATACTCAATAGTTATTACTTCTTCAATCTCTTGTACTTTCTTTTTTATTCTACATAAAAGTTTTCAAGATACTGTTCAGATGTTTTTTAAGGTCAAATAGTTACAGAATACACTGCTAAAGTTTATTTTTTGCTTGACATAACTTATTCTATCACACATATAAGTCAGTATTTGGTTATTTTCTTATTACTAAAGTCACAATATATCACAAAATGTTTATGTTTAGTTCAATCTGTAAGCATGCCAGTGCAATGATGCGCACTAGTGTATAAAGGTTTTGCCTTAAATTCTTGCACGATCTAATATAAAATAGAAAAGTGTGTATGTATGAATTTTTTTTTAACCTCCATACTTTATCTAGAAAAAAATGATATAAAGTAAGAGGGAAGGGCGGAATACTAAGGATTTGACTGAGATTAAAAGAATTGGGAAGGGGGCCACTTGCCAGCTAGCATCTCCAATCATTGCTGGTCAGCAATCACCATCACTAGCCACGGTTATAGCACTGACAGGCTTACAGGCCATTGGACTCATAGTTGATTCGTTGCTTTGTCACAAATGTTAAGCAATCCGGTGGGGAAAGCCAGGAGTTCAGCTTTGTAACACATGGGGGTTAGGCGCGAAAACTTGGCAATCGGTGGAGCTGATCTGATAAAATATGATTGATTTTCAACACCAAACTCTTTTAGTGGGGGCGCTTATTTCTGAAACTTTTGTAAATGAGGTCCGATTGTACTACCCACACACAATAATGGCAGAGAAGGCATGCAGCTGTATTGGTAATGTTTGCAGGTTTGATGCAAAAAAACAGGTCTTGCAATGGATGCAGCATCTCTGATGACTCAACGCCTGAAAGGAAGTACCTCATCAAGTACTAGTACTTGCAGAAAACGGTGCACTCTTAATAGTGGTGGCCAATATCTGCTTCTTGTTCAGAGCATATGGGGCAGCCCTTATGCAGGTAGTCTGGCCCACTATTCTTACCATATTTGAACGCTTGGTGCAGGATCTGCCAGGTGAAGACCTTTGCTTAGATGTAACCAGACAGGAATTAAGGCCTGATATAACTCCTTTAGTGGGTAGTTATTATTGTGGCCCTCAGCCGCCCAATCATTGAGGATTTAGGTCAAATGCTTTTTGATTGCGCCCAGTATTTGGGAGTGTTTTTCCATATATAACTGGGGTTGACTTGAAATGAATTTTGATGGCCTTACTAGTGAATTTATGACTGATTTGATTACTTTCCTCCCAGCTTGTTGCAGAGTTTATGGCGGATTTATGGGATTTGACATAACTATGAATTTAGTAAGCATCAAGCTCTGAAGCTTCAAACGACAACCTCCTAATCTCACTGCCCAATTAAACAACTGCCAGTAGTTGGCGCTGGCTTTCTGGGTGGGTATTCTGGGGTGGGTTGACATCCACTCATGTAATGAGAATGAGGATACCGGCTCCTGATAACTTGGGCTTTTGCCCAGTTAACATTCCATGCAAGGGTTGGGCAGTGCATGTGCGTCTGCACCATTTTGAGGAAGGAATTGGTCCATATCCTCCAGGCGTGGGACTCAAAATCAAGCGGGAGCATTCCCACTTCACACTTTGTTTGAACAATGTGTCGAGGGCAATTGGCGCTGCTTTCTCTTTGAACCAAAGAAAGGTGTGAAGCAAAGTTTTTCTTCTCCAGTTTTGGGCTCATTGGCGGCACATGAGCAATGTACTAGAGTTTGGAGAAGATGAAGACGTTGATAGCCAGCACTTTTTTCTTGAGTTTGAGTTTCATGTGTTTCCAGAAGGGCCATATGGGCCAACAGACTTGACAGTACCTCATGCTCAGTTTCAAGTACTGCTGGACCCTTTTTATCAAACAAAATTCTGAGGTAGCGGATCATTTGAGTGTTCTGGATTGCCGCTATATTGGATGGTGGGCTGAAATTGGGTACACTGATCCCCATTAAGGCGTTTTTGTATAAATTAATTTTTGCGTTTGATGCTGATTGGTATAGGCTCAGGAGTTCTTTGGCATCTTAAAGGTCAGTCAAAGAGCTGATTCCCAACATGGTGTTTGTTGTAAAATCGGCGTTATTTAAGAGATACGCCATAGGATCTTGCACAGGGCTCAACCCACTGAGCAATTAGGACCAACAATGTTATTATCGTCATCCTTAAAACAACAGAATAAACTTCAAAGAAATATGGAGCACTTGCTCCCTAAACTCTCTTTTATTTAATATAATAAATACAGCGGATTCTCGCTGTTCCGCTTACTCTAAACTACTAAACAACAACCTTTTCTTGATCATCTCATCTCACCTATATTGTAGTGATTTTGGATGCTACTGCTTCTATGGCTTAGAAATTAATTCGCCATATCTCATTGGTTCCATAACTTCTTCATTTGTTAATTTCCCAATTGCCTAATCTGAGACAATTTCCCAACAACCCAATATCACCTCATTTTGAGGTGCTCAAATTTATATTACTCATATCAAATCTTGGTGGACTCCATCCGTTCTGACATAACAACCTAGGGCTTATCACCTAGTCATATCGAAATCATGACATTACCCTCTCCTTGACTGGATGATAAGGCTCCTATTGCTTATACGCCCAGAGGAACTTTGCATGCACTCAGTTGATGATCTGACTGCTAGCGGGATCCTTGATAGTATATGCATCTATACCTGTCTTCTCAATGACTTTGAATGGCCTGATCCAGATACTGGCCAGCTTGTGTTTCCAGCTGAACCCATGTTGATCATGGAATAGGAAATGTCTCCATCTTTGAACTGTGCTAGGCCACTCTTCCATACTTGATAGGCATCCTGGCTTTTGATTCTCTTGGTTAGGCTGTACGAGTACACTTCAGTTTGTAATTTAATCAACATATTTATTAGGATGGTCAAATAGCGTTGTGGATCCACTCTGCCAGTGTCCTCTACACAGGCATATAGGAGGGCGGGCAGAGCGATGTGCCATCTGTAAAGCAATTGGAATGGGCTTTTCCCCATGGCAGAATGTTAGCTAATATTGTAGGTGAACACCGCGGTAGAAAGGAGGGTACTTCAATCAGAGGGCCTATCAGTAACCAGCTTCTGGAGTATGTTCATCAGGGTCCCATTAACCCGTTCAACCAATCTGTTGGACTTGGGGTGATACAGAGTTGTTAGAACCCCATGGATGGCCATCAGCTCGTTAAGCTTTGGAATAATGTGAGAAGTGAAGTTAGTTCCATTATCAGTAAGGAGGAACTGAGGGCAGCCATGCCGCTAAATAATGCATTCCATGATAAATTGGTCCACTGTGACCGCCCCTAAGTCTCATATCTCTCTGGCTTCAACCCACCAGGTTAAGTGGTCAATTGCCACCAAACTGTACTTGGACCGATTAGCTCCCATTGGCATAGGGCCAACAACATCTAGGGAAACCTTATGCCAAGCAAAGTATGGCTTCACTAACTGTTATGAGGTCTTTTGGAGATATGGCTTTTCCACTTGGCACTGGTGACAGGAGATAGTGTCAAGCACATCGAAATTCATGCTTTCCCAGTAATACTGAGGCCACAATAATTCCAACGTCTTGCGCATGCCCTCATGCCAAATGGCCCTATGTGCGCATATGGTAACAGATTGGCGATTGGAAGGTCTTAGAATATTTACAGTAGTGTCCCCTATCCACTTATATAATTCCCCATTTTTCTGGAACGTATTGGCCCTTATCTCATCCAATACCTTGATGACTGGAGGCGGTTCATCGTTGTACTTTCTGTTAAGCATCTTATTGAATATTATATCACTCAGATCTGCCATAACTGCAATTGTGGGTAATCTCAATAAACAATCAGCATTTTGGTGTTTTGCTCTGGGTTGGTGAGGAATTTCGAAATTGTATGCCTGCAATTTATGAGCCCATCGAGCCAGATGCCCTTCAGGCTCTTTAAGATTCTGCAGCCAGTGTAACGAGGCATGATCCATGACAACTTTTAATTTCACCCCATGCAAATACACCCAAAATTGCTTATAGGTGTAGATCACCGCCAAGCACACCCGCTCAGTCACGGTATAATTGTTCTCATGGCTGTTTAAACTATGACTACAGTATGCTATGGGGTGCTCTTCTCCTTCCTCGTCTTTCTGGGATAGGACTGCCCCTACAGCAGAAAGGGATGCATCCATCTGAACAATGACCTCTTTTTTGAAATTAGGATAGTGTAACACCGGCGCACTGGGTAACACCATTTGAAGCATATCAAAAGCGCGTTGCTGCCATTCCGTCCATTCAAAAAATGTTGTTCTTTCTTAACTCAAATAGCGGGCCCCAATATAGCTGAAGTTAGGGATGAAGCGCCAGTGATAGCCAACCATTCCCAAGAATACCTGTATATCCCACTTGCTGTTGGGCGAAGTCATTTTTTGAATAGCTTCCACCTTAGCTGGTTGAGGTCTCAGCCCCATGGCATCAACCACAAACCCCAGGTACTCCAGATGGTCCTTAAAGAAATGGCATTTCTGAGTTTTGATCTTGATGTTGGCCTCAGCGAGCCAGCTGAATACTGCTTCTAAATGGTCGAGGTGTTTGGAGAAGGTTCAGGAGAAAAAATTAATGTCATCGAGGTATACAAGGATGCCTGACAGCTTTAGGTCCCCAAGAATAGTGTCCATCGCCCGTTGAAATGTAGCTGGGGCGTTACACAGCCCTTGTGGCATCCAGGTTGGTTGAAAAAGACCTTTGGACATAATTATGGTGGATTTCTCCTGTTCCACCACTGGCAACTCGATTTTCCAATATCCTGAGATCAGGTCCATTGCTGAAAAAAAAACGAGCTTCCCCTAGCCAATCCAAGCGTCGTCAATCTGCGGTAAGGGATCTGAGTCCTTTTTGGTGACGCTGTTGAGCTTTCAGTAGTCAATTACTACATGGTTAGTTCCATGCTTCTTTTTATAATGAGAATAGGAGAAGCCCATGGACTCTTCAATGGCTTAAGCATCCCTTTCTCTAATAGCTTGTCCATCTCTTCAGTTACTAATTCTTCTGCCATTCTTGATCAGCAGATTAGCCTTGACCGGATAGGAGGATGATCTCCAGTGTCCAACCTATGAACTACCCCCTGTGCGCATCCTAAATCATGGTTGTCAATGGCCAAAATCTCTGTATATTTTGAAACAAAGCGATTACACTATCCTTCTGTGGTTCAGACAACCCCATTAATTCATCGCGCGATACAACAGCCATTACATTGAGCTGTGGTTCAAAAGGCACCAAATTCCTCCAGCGACCCAAACTCATGGACCAAAAGAACCTCGTCAATGGGGATTAAGTGCAAATATGCCACTATTTGGTGGCGGCGGATTTGCAGTGGTACCTTTGTAGGTTTGCAAGTAAAACTTTGATCTCCCCCTGCCCAGGTAATATAATGCCTGGGGCCATGTGGGGCTCAAACTGCGACTGCTGATATGGCCCAATAACCTCCCCATAGAGTCCATCTGGAACTTCTATCACCAAGTCAGTGTTTAATATAACTTGATGCCCGGATGAAATAGATATAGGTCCAGAAGCTCTGAGCGGCAGCCCTTGATATTCATAAATCTGTCGAGGAAGGGCCCAGGTTTTGCCCTTAAAACGATGGTAGTGCACTGGTATTACTCCGTCACTATAAGCCAGATTGATGTTCCCCATATGCACTGGATCATATGACACTCCACTAGAGGTGAAGTGAATTGGGATTCGCTGACCCAATATTTCAAAAGTCTTGTCCGTCATATCAATAACAGCCCCATAGTGTTGCAAGAAGGCGGTTCCGATTAGCAGATCATAATTGCTATTTGGTAACACTATAGCTGGGGCTACCATGACAATAGAATCAAACTGCAACGGAAGTGCACTGTATGCTCCTTCAGAGATCATGTTATCTGCTCCAGCAGTTCAGTATACCATGCAGTGGTCCACGTTCAGTTTTAATAATAATTTGGCCACCAGCTTTGTGGAGACTATATTGACGGGGGCACCAGTGTCTATGATGGCACAGACTCAGGTTTTAGCTAAAACCAGGTCACAGTAAGTACATTCAGAGTACGATGCATTTGACTGTTTATGGCATCTCTGTTCCCAAGAAAACCCACTATCCCTCCACCAATTCTGGAGTATTATTTGATAATAGTGTTGACTGGAAGAGCGACGCTTACCACTTGCAAGAAAGGTGCACCAGAGGAGGGGTCTAACTTTTCAGAAGAGACTTGGTCAGATATCTGACAAGCATATGGCTCGACCTGCAACTGAGACCCCTCTCCCGCCATAGTGTAAGTCCTGGGGAACGTCCCTTGGCTCTTGATCGGGCTATCTTCCCATTCCCAAATAAAAAGACACTAAAGAGGATGGCGGTACCCCTCATTACTCAGGGCGATCTCGCTCAAATAGTAGATGAGTGATGGGTAATAGCTCCCCCACTTCGGATCCCACCCCTGGTACCCACACTCACCTTGGCAGAACTGTCGCAGGGAATTAGCAAAATCTGCGCTAAGATTGCTGAATTGAAATCAGTCAAAATCTAAATCGGGTGGCAATCTGGCCAATGGCCAAATTTCAAATGGTTGTAAAGGCATGAAGAATGAGATATCAGCTGGATCGCCTGACAGCTCCAATTCAATCAACAAGCCAGTAGAACAAACATTGGGCATCATTGATGAGGGTTCAAATCCTTTTGTTAATGATTGAGGCATTGTGTCCAACGTGTTGCCATTGACCAAATGGATGGTTCAGCGACTGAGCGCAGGCGGGTTGGGCGTCCCAAACCTGTTCCCAACCAAATGGACCCATCCCTATATGGGGTGGCCTTGGGGGATTCCTGTCACTCGTTGGGCCAAACACCATTGTGCCAACCATCAGAAATGTAGCTGAGCCCCAGTTCAGACATTTGAGGTTGAACTGACAGAGACTCAGCCCACTGCCAAATTTTGCGATGTTGGTTCTCAAGGAACAAACCTGTCCATTCCCAAACAATATGCTGGTTAGGTCAAAATTGCGGGACCTTATCCCATCTTGTCACTACCCCAATTGACCACTATTTAATCAGTTGCACAAGCACTGAGAAAATTGTTAGTTAATTTTCTTACTTTCCTTCAAATAAATTTTACCAAAAAAATTAAATTTATTTATTTTCTTCTGAATGCATCCCTGATGGCATTCCCCTGATGGCCCATTGGTCCATTCACTGGATGTGTTCTACCAGCGTTCTTGGTCACTATGGCCCCCTCTATTATCAATTGGGTTCAGTGAGTCCGGTATTTTTGGCTCTATAACCCCATGATCTTTACAAACCATCAGCAATAAATGGGGATCTTGTGGCCGTATGCCCACCAATTACAAGAGAGAATCCGCCTCCTTGTCACCCCAGTTGAGATGGCACCATATGCTGAGGATCTTGTCGAGACTATTTCCGTGATCCCACCCCCTGCAGCAAGGCCCCCTTGGTCAGGAGTGGGTTCAGTGTGGTTCTCTATTAGGATCATTCTCACCATGTTACACCAACACTCATTGTCTCCCACTGCCCGGCTCCATACCAAGTCATTTAGTCAGCAATGCCTCTGGCATTCTGGCTTGCTTTTTGGGTGCTTACACATCCCAACTGGCAGGCTGGTCTAAACTTCTTCTGCCGTTTCCATGACATAATTGACCAACCATTATTTCCAGCCAATTCTGCCTTGGTTTTCAAACTTGGTGCCGCAGTGGTTACTCTCTACCAAATGAATGTGCAATCAGTCATTTGCTGTTTGTTGTTTGTTTGGTCACTTTCTGACTTTGGGAAAAGTATTGCTCTACCTTGGGTAACCTTCTTCAAGCCACCCCAAGCTGTGCAGATTTTGTCTCCGCCTACTTCCTCCAGCACATAGGAAAGATCGAGTGTCCCTTCCCAGGAGATCGCCAATCAGGTCCTTGACACACTCACCGAAGTGCAAATGCATACAGTGATTGCACTCAATAACGCTTCTGCATTATCGCATGCCCAATAAGGGCTCTCGTTGTTAGATGCTGTGGATGGGGGATGCCCGTCATTGGGTGAGAAGTCTTTTGCACTCTTCCTCACAAACAGGAGACTCCACCCCACTGATGTCTGTTGTGTCAGCCGCCCTAAAACCCCCTGTGTCCCAATCAGACCACTTATTCAGACTGATCTATGCCATGGCCAAAGCCCCTAGTTTGGTTTCTTTGATTTCTACCTTTTGTGAACTGGCTCCTGCATCAGGTCTATCTATCAATATGCTTCATGAAGTCTTTAGATTGGGCTTAGATTTGGGTTCCACTCATCACGTGGCCTGGTCTACCATCCAAGGATCAGTAGATCAAATATGTGCCACCGCAACTACTATCAAAGCTTTACCCCACCATGCTTCCTATTATCAGAAGGGGAATTTTATGATAATATTACCCAATAAAGATGCAGATGACGCGCCTGTCTCTGAATTAGCAGTAGACTTTGGTACTAACCCTGTCATAACTCCCAAGTCTGAGTTGGCGGTTACAGAGTTAACTATTAATTATTCTGTTCAAGCCCAGATGGAGGAAATCATTTCCCCCATCCTCGTACTTCCAATTTTTGCTCCAGCAAAGGACCCTGATCCTACCCCCAATATACCCATTATTTCTTCAGTCGCCAATAAGTCAGTCAAATCTTCCAATATACAGAATTTCGCTTGTTTCCTTGTCTTTATGAAGATCAGTATCAGTCCACATCATGTCTCCTTCAAAGCTCTGTTGAATACCGGAGCAGCGGGGAACTTCATGAGTGTTGAGTTGGCACAACAATTAAAGCTGGAAATGGATGTGGGCTCTTCAGTAATGGTGACCTCATCTGCTTACCAGTCTTCATATGTCATTCGCCATTTGGTACCCTTCTCAATCCACCAGTTTAACTTCTTCAATCGTTTTTTGGCTATGCCAAACTTGGTGTTTCTGGTGATCTTAGGTGTGGGGTGGTGGCGCTGACAACATGTGAAGATTCATTTAGAGTCTAATATGTTGTTGTTCACTAATGATGATTCAGAGGGAGAGTTCCCTTTGATCAACACCCTCGGGAAGATACAAGGAACCAGCTCAATCACTACCCTGATTACTTCTGTGGGCATTATGGTCGATTTTCCAGAAAGCTTAATGCGATATTGGAGAATCTTTGACATGGAAAAGGTGGATCGCCTGCTGAAGCATACTAGGTATGATTGTGGGTTATAAACAACCGTGGAGTTGGTGAACATCAACTGTCTGTTGTATCCCCATACAGCGGAGGAAAAAGTTGCACTCAATACCTGGTTGGATGATATGTTGAAAAAAGGTTGGTTGTTCAGAGACTTCACCTGTCACCTCTCCTATCGTTTTTGCAAGAAAATTGGATGGATCACTCCATCCCTGTGTGGATTACGGTCACTTGAACAAAATAACAGTTACTGATCTCTACCCATTGCCTTTGGAGCAGACAATCAGCCAGGCAATTGCCAAATCCCGTGTGTTTTCAAAACTGGATCTGGTGAACGCTTTTAACCAAATTCGGGTAATGGAAGGGCAGGAATGGTTAACTGCGATATGAACAAAGCAAGGCATTTTTCAATTTCGCGTAATGCCCTTTTGGGCTGAAAAATGCTCCCGCTACATTTCAACGGATGATTGACAATGCATTGGGGGATCTCTGGTTCTCTTTTGCAATTGCATACATTGATGATATCCTGGTTCACTCCCCAACTCCCAAACAACATGCTATCAACTTAGAAGCAGTGGTGATCGCCTTGCATAAAGCAGGGGCTGTTCCTCAAAGCTTCCAAGTGCGAGTTTTATAAGGAGGAGGTTATTTTCTCAGAAACCTGGTTCTTAGAGAAGGTGTCTCTATCCCTCCCAACAAGTTAGATGCAATCTGAGAATGGCCAACTCTGACTATGCAGAAGCAACTTTGGAGCTTCTTGAAAGCTATCATTTTTCTAAAAAAAATTCCCCAGCACTTTCCCAGTTGGCTGCACCGCTCCATCCTCTCACTGAAAAAAACGTATCATTTTGTTGGACACCCAAATGCAAGCAGGCGTTCAAATTGATCAAGGAGGTTTTGTGTCTCCTCCCATTTTGAAACATGCTGATCCCACCAAACTGTACATCATCGCATGCAATGCTTCATTGGTAGCAGTGGGTGCGGTGTTGCTTCAGGAGCACTATGGTCTAGAACATCCGGTTGCTTATTTCTTCCAAAAGTTCACAGCTACGGAGTAGTCTTGGGCTATTTATGACAAGGAGCTGGCTGCTGTTGCATGGGCGTTAACTCATTGACAGTATCTGTTTCATGATGCCCGCCATGAGCTAACAGTTTTATGGATCACCAGGCCATTTTGTATTTTTGCAAACCCCAAAAAATTGGCGCACTGGCAGGCCTGGACCTATCAGGATCTGTGTAGTTTTAGTTTTATATACAAATTCGTTAAAGGTGCACTCAATGTACTTCCCAATTTTCTAATCCGTAGTCCCACTCACTGTCCCTTGGAACCTGAGGAAGTGGATCTTGTTACCGTGATTTCTGCCACTTGGATTCTGTTGATCATTCCCCCTGTTGTTTCCTCCATCACGTTGGCTCCAAACGCCCCATTATTGGCTCAGGTGTTAGCCGGTCAAATGGCCTGCCCTGAGGGCGTGGAGCTGGTTGAGCAGTTGGTTCACTCAAGTCACAAACACTCCCTATACTCCTTAGAAGAGGGACTCATTTACTTCCGTTCTCACGTTTAGGTTCCCCCCTTCTTCTGATCGGAGGTATTCTGCACACACCATGATCCTCCCACAGTTGGACATCCTGGTAACAAGAAATGCATCAATCTGATCAAACGAACCTTTAATTGGGTGGGACTGACCAAAGAGGTCCCATCTTGGATCTCTGATTGTGTTACTTGCACTAGGGCTAAGTCAGATCACTCCAGAAAGAATGGCCTCCTGCAACCCTTACAGCAGGCAGAAGGTCCATGGACCTCAGTGTCCATAGACTTTATCGTTGACCTCCCCTGTTCTAATAGGTTCACAGCGGTAATGGTAATGGTGGATCATTTCACAAAATTTTCCCTTTTTATCCCTTGTACTTCCACGATTATTTCAGAAGAAACTGCCCATCTTTTCATATGCCATGTGTTTTTGATGTTCGGTCTTCCCCAGGAGATCATTAGTGACTGGGGTACACAGTTTACCGCGTGGTTTTGGAGTGAACTCCTATTGATCCTGAAGATAAACCCCTGTCAATCCACGGCGTATCACCCCAGTCTGACAGCCAGACCGAGCGGGTCGATCAAGTTCTCAAACAGTACCTGCGTTGCTATGCTGCAGCAGTGCAGGATACTTGGGCCAGTGACTTGCCCCTCGCCCAATTCGCTTATAATAATGGAACCCACACATCCACGGGGTTTTCCCCTTATGAAGCAACGTTGGGTTATAATCCTTCATCTTTGGTCAGTCCATGCTTGCGACCTGAGGTTCAAGCTGCCGTGGATCATGCTGCCCATATTCAATCAGCTCAAGCTTTAGTGCAGGAACACCTCACCAAAGCCATTAATGACTACAAGCAATTTGCGGATTGTAAGCGCCTTCTGGGTCACAACTTTATGGTGGGCTCCTATGTCATGCTTGATACCCATCATTTGCAAATTCAAACTCCTTCCCACAAGTTTGCCAGTAAGTGCTTGGGGCCTCATTTAGTAGAGGAAGTATTGGGCAATGGGGCGTTCCATCTGAAGCTTCCCACGCATTGAAAGCAGCACCCAGTTTTCCATGTTTCCCAGCTGTCACCCTTCAAGGTGCAATTCCTATGGATCTAGAACTGATTGTCATTGATGATGGGGAAGAAGCCGAGGTAGAGGCCATCCTGGCATCTCGGAAGTCATGACATTCAGTCCAATATCTTGTGGCCTGGAAAGGGTATCTGGCCTACAAAAATAATTGGGTCAAGGCGCGCGATTGCGCGAATTGCATGGACCTGGTTGAAGCTTTCCACATATCCCACCCCGAGGCTCCCCATCCTCCCAAAAAATTGCAACAATTATGGCTATCAAGTTACCCAAAGCACACAAGAATGTGGCTCTGGTGCTGTTTCCCGGTGGGGGGTCCTTCCTTTGGGAAAAGAAAAGGGTAATGTAAGTTCCAGGGAGCGTCCCTTGGCTCTTGATTGGGCCATCTTCCCGTTCCTGAATAAAAAGACACCAAAGAGGATGGCGGTACCCCTCATTACTCAGGGCGATCTCGCTCATGTAGTAGACAGGTGATGGGTAACAGCTCTCCCGCTTTGGATCCCACCCCCAGTACCCACACTCACCTTGGCAGAACTGTTGTGGGGAATTAGTGAAATCTGCACCAAGATTGCTGAATTAAAATCAGTTGGATCCAATTTGATTGGCAATCTGGCCGATGGCCAAATTTCAAATGGCTGTAAAGGCATGAAGAATGAGATATCAGCTGGATCGCCTGGCAGCTCCAATTCGATCAAAAAGCTTGTAGAACAAACATCAGGCATCATCAACGAGGGTTCAAAGCCTTTTGTTGGTAATTGAGGCATTGTGGCCAATGTGTTGCCATTGACTGAATGGACAGTTCAGCGACCAAGCATGGGCAGGTTGGGCATCCTGAACCTGTTCCCAACCAAATGGACCCATCCCTATATGGGGTGGCCTTGGGGGACTCCCATTGCTCGTCGGGCTAAACACTGTCATGCCAACCATTGGAAATGTAGCTGAGCCCCAGTTCAGACGTTTGAGGTTGAACTGACAGAGACTCAGCCCACCGCTGAATTTTGCAATGTCAGTTCTCAAGGAACAAACCCATCCATTCCCAAACAATTTTCTGGTTAGGTCAAAATTGTGGGACCTGATCCTGTGTTTGTCACTACCCCAATTGACCACTATTTAATCAGTTGCACAAGCACTGAGAAAATTGTTGGTCGATTTTCTTACTTTCCTTCAGATAAATTTTACCAAAAAAATTAAATTTATTTATTTTCTTCCGACTGCATCCCTGATGGTATTCCCCTGGTGGCCCATTGGTCCGTTCACTGGATGGGTTCTACAGTATTTTTGGTCACTATGGCCCCCTCCATCATCAATTGGGTTCAGTGAGTCTGGTATCTTTTGGCTCTATAACCCCATGATCGTTAATTTCCATCAGCAATACATGGGGATCTTGTGGCCGTATGCCCACCAATTACAAGAGAGAATCCGCCTCCTTGTCACCCCAGTTGAGATGGCGCCGTACGCTGAGGATCTTGTTGAGACTATCTCAGTGATCCCACCCCTGCAGCAAGGCCCCCTGGGTCAGGAGTGGGTTCAGTGTGGTTCGTTATTGGGATCATTCTCACCATGTTACTACACCAACACTCCATCATCTCCTACTGCCCGCTCCATACCAAGTCTTTCAGTCAGCAATGCCTCTGGCATTCTGGCTTGCTTTTTGGGTGCTTACGCATCCCAACTGGCATGCTGGTCTAAACTTCTTCTGCCGTTTCCATGACACATAGCTGCAGACTGCACTCATGTCAAAATATTCACCCCCCAACCAGCTGCTGATATAATACTGACTCATTGGTTAAGGGAGCTTCCACTGAATATTCTAAGATGGGTTCAGGTGGGACGTTTGGGTTTGATATAGTGGAGGTAGAGAGTCCCATCTCTACTCCGCTCTTACTTTTCCCTGGAATTACTGTTCTGAATGTACACAAGAGACTTGTTGGTTGGGGCACCATTGGGCCATGTGCCCCTGTCAACTGCATTTGAAACAGCTGACCCCATAGGGCCCACATCTATAATTGCTGCAAAACAAGCCACATCAAGAGTTGGGATGGACGTGATAAGTGGAAACAGGGGTAGGGCGATAGTTGGGCCAGTGACAATAGACAGGTATGGGGCGGACGTTTAACTGATGTGGGTAACTTGGTGGAATCTGAAATGGACAAACAAAGTTTCCCAAGTAAGATGATTCAGCGGTGGGAGCAGAAGGATTCCGCTCTGTATTAGGTGGAGGGAAGTTGGCTGATATACGGTGCAAAAACTGAACAAGTTTAAGCAAAGGTACATCTTCATCCAACATTGTGGTCATAACTTTATATAGCTCACAGTATGGCTTCACAGCAGAATTCATCGCAATACACACATCATATTTGGATAGAATTCCAGCCCTGATTAACACGTGACCCTCCGCTGTAAATTGCTCAGCAAATGCGGTGATAGTCTCATTCCGCTGAAACCCAATGGTCAAAAACTTGGTTTCTCAACGTGAAATCATTGCAGTTCTACCAAACATCCACAACACCGTTTTTTTGACTTCTTGGTATGTAATGGAACTTCCTGAAAGGTAACAGATGACTTGATCAGCACTTCTGAAATTCAAGCTAGAAATCAACAGTTTCACTTTATGTTGCTCTGAGAACCCTTCCATCACAATTTCAAATCGCTTAAAGAACCCATGGATATTTCCTTCACGATCAAATGGAGGCAGTTTATCACTGAAAACCTCCTGGAGCAGCTCATCTTGTTTTTTAAGTACAGCATCCAATGCAAGTTTCAGCTCTGCATAGGCAACTGACCCAGCATGTTGTGTAGAATTTTTATCAAGATTATCAGGATGCAACATAGCCAGCAACTGAGTCATTATCATGTTATAATTGATCAATGGGACCCCTGTAGTGAGCACCACTGTTGTAAAATCAGCGGTATCTAAGATATACGCCATAGGATTTTTCACAGGGTTCAACCCACTGAGCAATTAGGACCAACAATGTGATTATCGTCATCCTTAAAACAACAGAATAAACTTCAAATAAATATGGAGCACTTGCTCTCACAACTCTCTTTTATTTAATATAATAGTACATTAGATTTTCGCTGTTCTGCTTACTCTAGACTACTTAACAACAACCTTCTCTTGTTCATCTTGTCTCACCTATATTGTAGCAACTTCAGATGCTACCGCTTCTATGGCTTAATAATTTAATTTGCCATATCTCATTGGTTTCATCGATTCTTCATTCGTTAATTTCCCAATCACCTAATCTGAGATGAATTCCCAACAACCCAATATCGCCTCAATTTGAGGTGCTCAAATTACCATTACTCATATCAAGTATTGATGGACTCCATCCATTCCGCCATAACGACATAGGGCTTATCATCTTTCAATATTGTAATCATGACAGTGTTATCAGCAAAGCCTTTCATTTTCAGCGGCCACTGGTTGGGGTGGATGAGGCCCCTAAGTTTTGCGTCTGCTGCTGCAAAAAGTATGTTTGCTTAAAAGTCTAATAGGATTGGAGACATGGGATCACCTTGGCAGAGGCCCTGGCTGATAGGGATATTATTAGTAAGGCCGTTGGCAACAATAACCACTGTGGAAAGGCCTGAATACAGTGTTGAGACCCAAGAGTGAAAAGCGTCACTGATACTCACCACCTTTGACACCGCATGCAAGAAGGGCTATGCTACCCAATGGTATGCCTTCTCCATGTTGAGAAACATAAAATAGCCCTTTTCAGATCCCCACGTGTCCTGTAGCACGTTCTTGATGGTCCCAATACTGTCACAGATGGTGCGCCCCTTGATAAACCCGCGTTAGGCCTGATAGAAGGAACGTGGTGCTGTTGGCATAATCCTATGTGATAGTATGCGCGTCAGAAGTTTATAGTCAGCGTTGGACAAGGTGATCTGGAGCTAGTTCCAAAGTTGCCGTTTGAGCACCTTCTTGTACAAGAGTACAATCTGGGTCTCCTGGCCCCCAGAATTCTGGTATCCAATTCACAGGCAGTAGTTGAAAAGGCTGATGAGCTCCGGTGCAACGCTGTCATGGAATGCGCTGTAGATTTCTGCACACATATTGCTGGGTCCTGTGTATTTCCTCGTTGGTGACTCCTTTAACTCTTGTTTAACTTCAGTAATAATGGTCTCAGCGGATAGATTCTGGATGTCCTCTGTTGAGAGGACCCCAAGTGTCAGCTTAGCCATGTCAATTAGGGCTTCAGTTGCTGCTTTGCTCATCTCACGGTACTGGAATAGTTCACTGTATAATCTTTTAATCCCATGCTTGATTATCATGGCTTCAGAGGAAACTTTTCCCAATGTGGTTTCCACCTGCCAGATCTTGTCCTTGTTTCGGATTTTCTTGAGAAAAGCCAGGTCCTCTTTGGTCATCGTCCCCACTAGGCTTTAATACCAATAGGTAGCAAACACACAGAACTCCTCATCCTGTTTGCACATCAAAGCCTGATAGCATTTGTGTGTCATTCAGTACTCACTCCACAATTCTTTGCTGTCCCACTGGGAAATCTTCAGTTTATCCAGGGCTTCACTCAGGTGCTTTGTGGCGGCAGTTAATTTGTAGGCTTTTGCTTTCTTGAGCTTCATGCTATCACGCTTGATTTTCTCCTTAATTCAGACCCATCTTTCCTGGGGATCAATTCATTGTTGATGGTCCAAGTAGTTAACCAGCCAAATAAGGCCAGTTTTTATTGTTTGGAGCCACTCCACGACCCTCAGCATGTCTGGTGCGATCTACCACTCTCAGTTCTTTGGGGTTCACCCAGGTCAATTTCCACATGGACAATCATGTAGTTGCTGTCTGAGTTTATGTGGACTTCACTATTAGATGTCAGCAGCTTGAGTTCAGATAACATGAGCATGTAATCCAGGTGTGAATCTGTCTGTGGTGCTCCGCTGGAATCATAAAACCACCTTGTGAGTTTAGCATGGTCGTCGTCCTCTTCATCAATCGTGAGGCACATCCCTGACTTAACCAGGTACTCTGGTATATCCTCAGCCTTGAGGTTGGGCCACTTGCTCATTGGGAATGTATACCGTCTCATATTTTTTCAACAGTTCAGGTCTCCTGCTTGACTGTGGCTGCATTGGTTTGCACCTCCAATAAAAATTGCAAAAGGTTCAGTTTTCATGTGGCTTTGGTGAATAGTATATTGCAACCACTTGGAGGCTTTTAATGGTTTCCCTACTTGTATCAGTTGCTACTAAGACCCATCCAACGTGCACATCCTCCTTGAATACCATGTCAGTTTTCTTGTTCAGCGCAATGATAGCCACATGGTCCGTATAAAGGGCTTAACATCCAATCTGTAAGGATCATTGGTGGATTGTTGCATCACAGTTTTAGTTTGCATCATTTCTTTTTTGTGTTTATAACTGTGTCTCTGATATTAAAATTAAATCTATAACAATATTTTCTTTTAAAAATGGTGGAGTTTTCTCATCCTAATTTGAATGCCCATCATCATCCTAGCATTTGTGGTCGTTATTCTCATTTCCAGTTGCCTGACTTATGAGTATGAAGATTTTTGGGGTTATCCAAGTTATGGAGAGAATTACAACTGGAGGTTGGGTTTTTATAGGCTGACGTTTTTAAGGGTGAGTGTGGGGTAGTTGGCGCTTTGCAAGGTCAGGTGGAGGGCACAGATATATACTGCCAATCATTTTGTGCATCAGAAATTTTGTATCCATCCCCATCTGCATGTCAATTGTTTATTGAGGATGGCTTCAGCACCAACTTGGGAAGCGTCTTCCCCCTTCATACTAGTTGGAGATATCTGCAACACTCACCAATCAATTGACAGACCCATTATTAGTTTTGTTGGCAGAACAGAATTTTTCTGGGGTGTGTTCAGCAATCTTTGATGGTTTGGCAGGTTCTGAGGAAGGTTGGTATTGGAATTTGTGAGAAATTTCGATAATCAGGCTCTTTAAAGGCTATGAACCTATCAGTTTTGTGGCTTAGCAAGAGATAAAATAAGGCATCAAAATTATTAGTTTTGTTGCAATAATGGATGCCATTAAGAATAACCATATTTGACTTAAGTTAACCAAAATGAAACTACGCAAAATAAAATATGTGGTGGTTATTAGTTAAAATTTAGAGATATTTGTCAAGATTTGAGATAATGAATTAGTTAAATTCCCCACTTCTGAATTGAGCTGTACCTAATTGGCTCCCAAACCTATCCAAATGAAAATAACTTCAGGAAACTCCTCCCCAATTCCTGAATCAAGTGGGGCGGCTTTTTACCAATTCAGTCAGGTGGGTGGAGAAATACATTGAGGATGCCCATGAGGCGGTCAATCTGGAAGACCAGGAAAGATCCTGAATGGATGGGGCTGTGACAATCCTTAAGGCACCATGTCCCCACTCACCCTATAAATATCAAATCCTTTTGACCTAATAAAATATTTGGTATCCTACCCAATTTTCCGTTTCTTTCTCAACCTTTCTGCAAATTTTCAGCTTTGAGCCACCTTTGGACCTCATCGACAGTCTAAAGAACTGTAGTGCTGACAAACATGGTGCTCAATACAGAGGGCTTTAAGCTGTCCCAAGTTAAAACTTCTATCACAATGGAAAATATTAGCAGCCCTGAAGACCAAGCCGCTTGTTGGTCAAAAAGCATTGCTTAATAGTTAGTACCTCGTGGCATGAAATACCATCCACTCACTCTGAAATATTAGAATTCCTAGCACATTACAGTTCACCCTACCTTCTATCAATGGAAGTCAGTACCAACTTCAGTATGAGAACCTTAAAGAGGTTGTCCAACAATTGATAAATGGCATCTACTTCATGGGTGCCCACTCTAGACGTTCCTGTGCCTCTTCTGTTCCCTCTACCATGCGGGACCTCTACAACTCAGCCCAGCTGCCAGCAGCAGAACTCACACTGGGTCCTAAACGCTACCTTCGCAACTTTGTTCACCCAACTATCCATCATCTACTCCAACTAGTTGGGTTGCACCATCAAGAGTTCTTATGACAACTGGGGCTCACCTAGGCCCTGCACACCCACATCATCAATTTTTATAATGCAGCCTCCTCCTTTGTTCATGACAACCTCAAGGCCATTATTAATAACTGACGGCTGATCAACGAAGTCTGAGATCAAATTGTGGTGTTAGATAGCGGGATCTCAGGATATCTTGAGGACGAGCTATGTCAGAACGTCCAACTCCTCGAAGAAAATTGGAATCAATGCCTCCTTCAAGTTGAGGATCTGGTAAAAACCCTAAAACAACACTATCAGGAGCTGGCCTCTTGTTACTATCCATCCAGTAGTGAAGGTCCTTAAGAGCCTAGGGGGCCTGAAGGGCCAGAGGGTCCCTGTGGACCTCCTGGGACCCCAGGTCCCTCAGCTCCCACTGATGCTGTCCCTAAGGACCCTTGGCAGAAGGAAGTGATGACAGCCTTAGCTGCCCTATGTGATTAAATTCAGAATGTAGCTCAGGTATGTAAACTCCAAGTGGATGGAGTCCTCCTTGACCCTAGGGTCTCCAATGACACCCTGTTGGACAAAATGGGCAACTTAAGTGCTTTGCCAAATTTACCAATACTTGCATCTCTTGGCTGGAGCAAACTTGTTGGATTTAAACCTGTTTGACCACCCTCAAGAGCCAGCTTCGCCTTCAGGGCGCTGACATTCAATCTCTAAAGGAGCAACTCACAAATAAGGCTTCCGTTCTCTCCCTCAACCAAAATTGGGATGATATCCAAGTGGATCTCGAGGGCTTATGATGAAGGCTAGACCATCAAGATCCCCATGAATATGTGGAGACTGAGATCTCATATCTGGCGCCCATCTCCGGTGTTAACACCCTCTCCACTCCACTTGTAACTAATTTTAAACCTAATTTTTAAAGAAAGATTCACCACTGTCCAGGAAAGCATTGCCTCTTTCCTGTACGCATATGAGAGTTTCATGGAGGAGGCTACCAATTGGCAGAAGGTAAATCATATCCACTCCTGCCTAGACAGCTCCGCTCAGGAGATCATGACCCCCATTTGAAAAAGTTCACCACATGGGAACAGGTCCGTACAGCCTTAATTCAAGAGTTTTGCAGCAATCAAACCCTAGTCAACCAGAAACAGGCTTCATGGGTATCTGATTGAATAAGGGAGAAAACCCCATGGAGTTCACCAACCACTTTTACGCCTAAGCACAACCCTTAGTCACTATAAATTTGTATCACCCTGGATGATGCTATTACTGCCATCATTTCTACCTTGGGATCTTACCCTGAGGTTCAAATGCATATGATTGGGCAGAAGAATGGGTTTACCTTCATCTGAGAGATCAAGGAAGCTCTTAGCGAGATCCCTGTGTTGCCTCTACACTCTAAGGCTACATTTACATGGCCCTCTAACCATCCTAGAGTCCATGTTGTCAAAAACCAGAAAAATCCTCGACCTCAGTGCACTTACTGTAACGGTTTTAGACACAGTGCCTAGACCTGCTGGAAACGACTTGCCAAGGAGTCGGGAAAAGGGCTGTCAGCATGAAGGATGAGGCGCTTCATGCTGACATCCCTACCCAGCCTCAAGAATCCTCCATAACCCTGAACGAACCTGGAGCTACTACATCTGGAGAAGAAGTTTCAGTATCCAATGACAATAAAGAAATCGATGCTGCTTACTCTTCTTCTCATGACTCTTCCATGTTCATCATGCTGCTGCCCCAATTCAGAAGTCTGGTTACCCAAGTCGCAGTTTGGGTCCATAAAATACCAGTCCTCACCATAGTTGACAGTAGCTCCCCTATGAGTGTCATATCCTCCAAGTTAATGAAGCGTGTCAAGATCGCTCTGGATATGCCACACTATATATGGAGTATGGCACAGCTGGCCCCCAATGTACCCAAACTATAGGATCTTATTCATCTCTACCATTAAGGTTAGGAAAGCTTGCTGTAAACACCCCTGATGTCACCTTAGATAACTTAAGCTATGACCTGCTCCTCGGGACTCAATTTCTTCAAGACTATTTGGCAGTACTCCATTATATTGGCAGTTTTCTATCCCTACTAGTGCATCAGGTCCCTCTGATCTTTGAGACCCCTTGAAATTCTAAAACTTATTTCAAAGCCTGATCTTGTTTACTGGAGAGTGAGGTCTAAATCAATTGGCTCGAATATCACATTAGGGGCTCCCAAGTCTGACTGCCCCCTCCTTCTGTTGATGGGCAAGAGGGCATGCTGATCTACTTACCTAGGGCGATTACCATACCTCCAAAGTGCCGAGTCATTGCTGACACCCAGGTCCATGTTAACATCCCCTCAGGATACCTATTGGAAGTCTGAGGCCAAGACAACCCATCCACAAAAGAGGTGCTAACTTGCCTGGGAATCCTAGATCCAGCTTATGCTGAATCTATTTCAGTGTTGTTGGCCAACCTTACTGATAAACCCAAAATAGTAAGCCCAAACAGTCCTGCGCTTATGTCCACCTACTACCAGTAGAGGCTATTGCTGATGTCTGAAGTTTTGGGGACTTGAGAGAATTTAGCTTGGAAGCACCTCACTCAGTCATCCTGGGTGATACCAATCTCAGCAAAGACCTCTTGGATGACCAACAACATAAGTGTCAGGGAAACAGCAAGTTAAATTTAGACCGGCCTGTCAGCCTGAGTGCCAAAGCACCCAAATGGCAAGCCTGAATGCCAGAGGCACTGCTGCTGATACAACGGTTATGGAACTAGGAAGGAGTTCCACCAATAAATGTGTATGAGCCATAATCGCGTATAAACACCTAGTAAAATACCAGATAGACATGGCCATAAACCCTGAGGGCTGTTGGAATACTGGCAAAAAGGCGGTTATTTTTTCAACATAATGAACTGATATTGGGGAAAGGATTTTTATTGGAAAGATAAGGAAGAAAATTGACCAACAATTTTCTCAGTGCAAGCAACTGATTAAATAGTGTTCGATTATAGTGAGTCCAAGCAGGGATTGGGTCTCTCAAATTCGATCTAACCCCCAGCATATTTTTTGGGGAATGAGGCAGATAATCTCAATTGGAACTGACATCAAAGGATTCAGTGGCAGGCTGAGTCACTGTCAGTTTAACCTCAAACGCCTGAACCAAGGCTCAACTATTTTTCCATCAGTTGGCGCAATGGCATCTGGCCTGACGAGCAATGGGAATTCCCCAGGGCCACCCCACGTAGGGGCGGTCCCAATTGGTTGGAAATTGGTTCAGGATGCCCAACCCATCCATGCCCGGTCGCTGGGGCGTTCATATGGTCCAATGATTTATGTCAGCCATAACTCCTGATTTGCTGGATAGGGGTTTTGAACTATTGGCGATGGTTTCTGAAGGTATCACCTGCACATCAGGGATCATCCCCGACAATTTTGAGAAGGGGTTAGTGCCAGCAATTGTACTGGTGGCTGAGTCAAAACTGTCCGCAATTCTGGCCAATAATTCAAGCTTTGTCCCATTTTTAGTATACATTTCCCAATCATCAGGATTTGATCCCATCGGTTTTGGGCCCTTCAACTTCAATTCAGTGATTTCAGCACAGATTTCCTTAATCTGGCTGACAAGTTTGGTCAAGGTGAGCGAGGGTACCGGGGGAGGAATCCAAAGAGGGAGGGCTGTTACCCAGCGCTCATCTACCACATGGGTAAGGTCGCCTGGGTGACGAGGGGTACAGCCGCCCTCTTCAGTCCCTTTTTATTCAGAAACAGGAAGAGCGCCTGATCTACGCACAGAGGACGTTCCCCTGGACTTACAGTAAGGTTCAAGAGTTGTTGGAGGAGTATTCAGACCTATTTTCAGCCTTGACCTACGACTTTTGAAAATGAACAGGGTCCTACATCATGTAGAAACTGGTGATTCTCCCCTTTCAGTCCTGACCTTACCAAAAAAGAAAGGTTGAAGAAGCTCAAGTGGTAGTGGAACTCAAACAACTACTTGACGTCAGACTCCTGGTACCATTGCACAGCCCTTAGGCATCTCCTCTTCTGCTGGCTCAGAAGAAGGATGGCAACCATTGGGTGGTGATAGGCTACCAATGACTTAACTCAATCACCAAGAAGGGCAGTTATCCTCTGCCCAAAATTAATGATTCCCTCCATATGCTTGCTGGGTCCCAGTACTTTTCCGCCATGGACCTTGCCAGCGGATATTGGCAGGTTGAGCTCACCCCTGAAGATCGATCTAAGTGCATGCTCATAGCCAATGAGGGACTGTTCAAGCCCACAAGGATGCCCCAGGGCCTTTGTAACGCCCTGGCCACTTTTCAATGTGCCATGGACGGGATCCTTGGGGACTTGAAGCTTTTATGCGTCCTCATCTATCTAGATGACATTACTGTTTTATCATGAGCCTTTAATGGGCACATTAAGCATCTCTGGGAGGTCTTCAATCAGCTATTAAAAGCTTCTATAAAGATTAAACCTCGAAGTGCTCCTTTTTCCAATCAAAACTGGAATTCCTGGGACACAAAGTTTCCAAGGATGACATCCAGCCTATACCAGACAATGTCGACGCCATAGAGAAGATGTCACGCCCCCAAAGCTAAAGGGATATCCAGGTATTCCTAGGCATAGTGGGCTATTATCATTAGTTTATCCCCCAGTTTGCTGACCTATCTGAGCCGCTGTTCTACCTCCTGCAGAAGAATGTGTCATTCAAATGGCGGCCTGAACAAGAACAGGCTTTTAATGCCTTAAGAACTTCTCTATGTACCAATTCCATTCTAGTCCACCCATGATTTGACCAACCCTTCTTGCTGTTTATGGATGCAAGTGATGTTGCCATTGGGGCTATCCTAGCTCAACATGATAAAAACCAAGTTGACCATCCCATAGCCTATTTTAGTAAGACGCTGAGTAAAGCTGAATGAAACTACAGCTTTACCAAGAGGGAACGCCTGGCTGTCTTGCTAGCCATCAAACATTTCTAGCCTTATCTCTATGGTACTCATTTTACTATTGTTACAGACCACTCCTCGCTCTGGTGGCTTCATCAAATTGAGGACCCAGATGGCTGACTAGCCAGGTGGGCTTTACGACTACAGAGTTATTATTTCACCATTGTCCATCATGTAGACGCAATTCATCAAAATGCCAATGGCCTCTCCAGAATGCCAGTGCTAGCAGCTTTGACTCCTGAGGAGGACCGGCTGTATGATCTAATAGGCCAACCTGACAGTTGGAGTTGGAAACTCCTGAGGTCCAAGATGAACTCTGAAGGATTGTCTCAAGACACTCAAATTAAGGATGGTCTGCTTTACAAGAAGGTAAATAAGAAGTGGCTCCCATATTTCCGCCCCTCCTCCTGAACTGATGTTATTCTAGAAGGCCATTCCACTGTGGGACATGGGGACGTTAAGAAGACCCACAAATGGCTGAAGTCAAGATGCTACTGGGACTGAATGTTAGAAACCATCAAAGAGGCCTTGGAGGCATGTATGACTTGCTGATCTCAAGACCGAGCCAATCCTCAATACCAACACTTGGTTGTTGCCCCGACTGGGCCCTTCAATGTAATTAGTATTGATGTGGTGGGCCCTCTTCCCGCTGGGTTGCATGGCCATAAGTATATTATCCTAGCCTGGACCACTTAACCAAGTGGGTTGAAGCAATTTTGGTCCCAGCTGCCACTGCCAAAGCCACAGCCCTCTTCCTCATTTTGTTCCATTTTCACCCAGCATGGGTGCCCCCAAACCTTACTTTCAGACAATGTTTGAACTTCACCTCACAGGTAGTACAAGAACTTACCTTGCTATTCAGCACCACCCAGAGTTTCGCTGCACCTTACCACCCCTCTACTAATGGGGCGGTAGAATGCGCTAATGCAACTCTTATTTCCATTCTATGGAAGTTAGCCACCTCAGATCCTGCCCATTGGAACCATTACCTACCCAGCGTCTTTGCTTGCCTACAGGGTAAGCTACCACCGATTCATCAAGATGTCCATATTCAATGCATATATGGGATTGTACCTCAGCTACCAAGTAGCGTCCAGCCATTGCTTAAGATCTCCACACCTGAGAACTCCAAATTAATTATGAGGGCCTTAGCTGAAGAATAGTACAGCTTCAAGCCCTAGCCACCCAAGGCATTGTTACCACTACTGAAAGAGATACATCCTGATTTAATCTCAGATGACCCTCCTTACAAAATTTTTCAATTAGGTGACCTTGTTCTCTTCTATCAGCATCAACCTGGAGGCTGACAAAATAAGCTAGACGTTCTTTGGTCTGGACCCTATAAGGCCATTCATAGGGTGAAGTCTGAGTACTCCAATGCCAACGTCAACCAATGGAATGTAGTCAATTGGGTGTATGGTCAGTTCCTTCGGCCATATACCCCTCTGACAGGATCTTGATGGGGGCGTTATCAGGATTCAAGATAACAAATGAATCGAATCTGCACTTCTGAATTGAGTTTAATGAATCAGCTCCCAAACCTATCCAAATGAAAATGACTTCAGGATCCTCCTTCCCAATTCCTGAATCACTTGGGGCGGCTTTTTACCAATTCAGTCAGGTGGGTGGCGAAATACATTGAGGATGCCCATGAGGCGGTCAATCTGGAAGACCAGGAAAGATCCTGAACGGATGTGGCTGTGATGATCCTTGAGGCACCATGTCCCCACTCACCCTATAAATATCAAATCCTGTTAACCTAATAAGATATTTGGTATCCTAACCAATTTTCCATTTCTCTTCTCAACCTTTCTGCTAAGTTTCAGCTTTGAGCCACCTTCATACCTCAGCAACAGTCTAAAGAGCTGTAGTACTGACAATACTTATAGGAGAGGATCTAGTAGATCTTTGTAAGGATCTTTGTGCTTCAAACAATTTAAAAACTTTTCTGTTAGAAAACTGATATGGCTAATTTCCAATCTGATATAATTTTTGTTAGATGAAATCAACCTTCTCCTCGTGGGATCAACCCTCTCAGAATGCTTAACCTCCTCAGTAGGCTTAGCCCCTTCAAGAGGATGAGACTGATAACTCCAAAGATATGATCATCAGTCTAAAAGATAATTATTTTTATCTAACAGATTTTTATATTCTTATTAGACTGAGATGCCAAACCTCAATCTTGATTAGAATTGGTCATTGCAGTTGAATTTTAACAGTTGGGTTTCAGCACTTGATTTTTTACTGACAATTTTCATGCTGATTTCTTACTTGATTTTGGCTTTTAAGGCTTAAGTTGAATTCTTTGTATATAATGATGAGCGGCCTTTTTAGGCGATTTTTGGGGCCAGCTTTCTGCCAGCGCTCCTCCTATCAAACTGTCCACTATTCTTGTGACGGGCAGGGCGCCACCGGGTCAGGACCCGTTCCCTTGTCCATTTATATAAGCCTCAGGGTTAGGGTTCATGAAGGGTTCATTGTCCGCTTCAAGTTGCTTGGAAGCCTCCCTCTCCCATGAATCCTTATGGGTGACATCCAGCTCCTGTTTCTGGAGCTTCATGTCCGCAACCTCCATAAGATTACACAATATTCACTCATTGGATTTGGGCGGAAGAAAGTTTTCATCCCAGATTTGGTGACTCCAATGACAGGATCATAGTCATATTCACAGGGATTTTCCCCTTCTTATGGTGACACTGGGCCATTGTGTGGTCAGTCTGATAGCAGAACCGGCACATCTGCTTTTCATCTTCCTGATACATGTAGACAACTCAGCTGAGACTGGATAGGAGGATGAAACAGGGTAAGGCAATTATATTTGACTTCATCCATGAAGCTGGCTCATAGAGCGCCTCCATGGTCTGAGGTTGAAGGAACCTTACGATATAGTCACCACAAGCCTGCCTAAATTCAAGAAATTCCTGATAGTATGAGAGTCCAGCTTGGATCGCCTCGTGTACCCATTCTCTTTCTTGATCCGTTGGCAAGTTTTAAAACCTAACCCACTGTGCGGACTGGTTTGTGTAACAGGTCAGTTACATTTGCAGGTAGACGCCTTTGTTTTTAATTCCTACCTCAAGGAGCTTCTTCTTATCAAGCTCACCTGGGAACATAATGTTAATGTACCCATGATTGGGTACCTAGTGGTGGTTGAAGTCTTCACCTGTCAAGACCTTGTCAAGCTCATGGTAGATTGACATTATCAAGTCCAAACATTCCTCCTCCTCCAGCTGCAAGTGGATTCTGATGGCATCTTTCAGGTATGACTTGGGTGCTTGGCGATCAGTAAGTCCACCATTGATGAGTTAGTGTATGTAATCGATGTGGCTTCCAGCCTTGTTCCATGAGTTCTTATTGGTTTGGGATGCCGCAGCACTGTACTTATTTTTGGCTGTGGGTTTTGGGGCGTTATTGGGTGTCTTCCCCTTCACAAACTAATTGAGTGATTTATCAAGGCTAAACCCCCAGTTCAAGAATGCCTTGACATGGCATATGTCAATGCCTCAGTAATTAATGCTCTTGGCCATCTGTGCTCCAGTTTTCCAAATGTTGCCATTTGAGGGCATCAACTGGCGAAAACCCTAGTTTGTACCAAAGGAGGGTGCTTAAGGCCCACACGTCAGGTGCAGGCACTGCTGAAGAGCTTCCAGTGTGATTGAGTTGCGCTGGAACCATTCCCTCAGTGTGACGCTGTTCCATCCTCCATTAGTAAAGATTCACGCCACGGCTGCAGTCACTTCCTCTTCACTTCACTGGAATGCCTCTGTGGGAGCAAAACCTTTGATGGCGTATGTGGTGGCTATAGATGGTTTTGGAAATGACTGCTTCTAATTGCAGATGGTCTCATTCTGAATTCCTTCTTTGGGCCACTTGTGTTCAAGGTTGGTAGTTTGTGACCTCCTTCATTGCTGCTGCTGCTTGTGGAGAAACTTCATGTTCCATCCATGGTTGTGCGGATTCTGGGGGTGAACCCTGCGGCATCCCATTCAGCCACCTTGGCAAGTGTAGCAAAGTCTCGCCAGATTTTTCATTTTGAGATGGGGAACGCACAGCCATGGAGATTTTTGTGAATTGGCTTTGTTACCCCCAAGTCTGATAACTCTCAAACCTGCTTAATACTGGTGCCTGCACAAAACCAGTATTCCATTTCCAATAGAATGAATTTGTTGGCGCTCCAATTGATGGGCTTCTCTAGCAACCAATCACATAAGGTCCCCCACTCTATCGCCTTCTTTGTATAACACGCCTTAAGCAGGTAAGATGCAGTCACCAGCAGAATGTGGGTGTATGACCAGTGTAAAGCTTTGGTAGTCTTAAACTCAGCCTCAACCCATGGTATAGCCTCCTGTAGGGAAAACGTGGTGTTATACCATTCCAGTGCTGTTTCAACTGGGATGGTATGGCGATCCCATTCAATGGCGGGTGAAACATCTGTGATGTTTTGCATATTTGGTAAGCTCCAATGTAAGGAGGCCTGAGCTCCCAATAACCTGGGAGAATTTTTCTGGTATTCTGGTTTTATTTTACAACATTTTATTGTGGAGATTGATGCCGACGTCCATCCAGGTTTAGCATCTGTTTGCTTCAGGTCCTCTCAGATGGCAACCTCTACGGTTTGAGGATTGAGTGGAAGCTTCATCCGCTCAAATGCATCCTCAGTTTAGACCCATGATACTTTGAAAATACTGTCATGTAGAGCGATATTTGTAAATTGAGCCATCTTTTGGCGGCCTCAGCAGAGAATTTATGAGCTCTCCATATGTCAGAAATGGTAGGCGCAATGTCTTTTGAGATCCAATGGGTCACCATAGAGTCTGATAACTGCATCATCTCCCACTGTTTATTTTCATGGGAGGACATGCTATGGTGTGCTAGCATATCTTTCTGAACAGGATGGTTTTTACGGGTGCCTGGGATGATTGTTTGACTGTGGTGGGAGTGGAGAATCCCTCAGGCAAGATTTTTAGTTTTTTTGATGAAGTTTCCTGGGTTCCTATTCATCAGACTCAGTACTCGATGCTACTGTTATAACATTTAGGTTATGGCATAATAAGTTAAGTGAGTAATTGGAATGAGTTTGTGTGGGGAAAGTCCCCCTGCTGACTGAGTTTTGTTAGGGATGCTGCCCAACAATTTTGGTGGGTGAGCGGATTAGCTTTGGCTAGCTTTGCTCCTGACCCAACTAGTAATTTGTTGGAAGTTTGTCACAACGATTTTGGCATGAGATTTTTTCAAATTGTGTCAGAGTCAGATCCTGGAGACTGAAACATTATTGGGATCTTTGTTTAGCATTTTTGGAGACTGCTTGGTCCCACAGCCAGGTTGAGATCCGCAGAGGGATATTTCAGAGACCAATTGACCTTTATTGCTGAGCACCCCCCCAGAAATTTCTTTGGTAAGTCCATTGGGCTTACTAGGGTTAGCAGCTGGTGACTCTACCGTAGGGGAATCCTTGTGGCCCAGGTGGGCGGCGTTTAGTGTCACTGGGATTTGTACCTTAGCTGGCGACATTTCAAAATTATAAGGAGCGCTATATACTGGGGAGGTTGCCTATTCACATTGATGCAATTAGGTATCCTGCCAACAGCTCTGTAGGCATCAGCAGCGGGGAGCAATCTGGCAACTTTGCTTTTTTTAATGTGGTTTGCAAATTTTTCATTTATTAAAATAGTACGCTGCTTAGGTGTAGGAGTAGGTGCCATTTCAGCTTGATCCAAATGGGCATTGTTGCTGACATCCTTTTTGGTAGCATCAGCGGAAAGTCAGCCTGTGGGTTTATTCTCCATCAAGGTGGGCTTTATTTTGATTTTGAATTAAAAATAAACTGTTTAGCATGAGTAAGAAGTCCGTTTCTTTGTGCTAGGCACTGATGGGCAGAGAGTCCTACTTGCACTGGGGTTGGTGGCTGCAGAGTAATGCTCTATAGATGCAGTAGCAAACTAGTAGGTGGGTTTATTCTCTCTGGACTTAGTCAGTTCACTTTTTGATTCAAAAAGTGGGATTACCGAGAGAAAGATACTTTTTTAACACTTTTGTGTGTATGTAAGTATGATCACATGATCTGATTGGCCAGTGGCTGCGCTTAGGAAATGCATTAAATCAAAAGAGTGATTCTGATTGGTTAAACAGTGACCATTATTTTACAGTGTGCTAATTATTAAGTACTTATAATATCAAGAATATTACTTCAAATTTCAAGAAGAAACAATTTCATTTGTATTTATAAATTTTTGGAAAAATAATAAAGTACTTTTACATATTATTTATTCCCTCCTTGCCATTAAACACCAAAGTCATATGCCCCTTTATAACAATACCAAAGCGACCACCAGCTTGCAATGACAGCATTGGACTCACCCAAGTGTCACCCACACTGCAAGGTGGTCACAAAATTTTCCACATTATTGGCCAACGGATTGCCCCTACCTTCCCACCTGACTCCAATGCTTTTGCAAAGCACAAGATCCTCATGCTTCACACAAAAGTGACCATTACAGTCCTTATTGTTGATACAGCAGCATAAGTTACCCCAAAATCAAAGGTAACACACTTGAGTCTTGCCACCTTTGCCTCCCTCCCTGGCATCTGCATATAGGAAGAATTTAACTTTTTCAAATTTTTAAATTTAATTTTCATTACCATGCTCATCCCCTGACAACCCACCATACAACAAATTTGATTTCTATCCCATCAACGCCCTTTCTTCACTGCTCTCTGCCATAAATTACATATTCTTTATTATCTCAGCCACCAAGGAGGTGCCCAACCCCCCTCCCCATCTGCCAAAGTTGGACAGGCAATTTTCTGATTCCTCTTAGTACAAGGGGTTCAATTTTAAAAATTTCATTTTCTTTGCATCCCCCATCCTCAAGTGCGTCATCACCATTCATGTACTCTCAAATAAAGTTCAAAACTTAATAGGGTATTTACCAAAAAAATAGTTTTTTTTTATCAAAAATACATAAAACCTAAAAATATGAGATTCTTATGATAATTGTATTTTATTTTGGCTGAGATTTTTGGCAATATTTTTTATTTGATTAGTTCATAAGATTTAGTAAGCAGTTAGAAGTTTTTTGTTTCTGATTTTTTATATGTTCATTAATTGGTTTTGGTTGAGAGGCTAAGTTTTAGTTAAATTTATGGTTTTATTTGGGTTTGGATAAATATTTGATTTTTTAAGCAATTCAATTGTTTTAATTGTTTTAATGGAGTGGTTGGTGGTTTTTGGTTGATTTTATAGGGCAATTGGTTTTATTTGAGCGGTTGGTAGAATTTGGTCAAATTGATAAGCTCAATAGGTTTGGCTGATTGGTTTGTGATTTCTATAATAAAAAATATAAAATAATTTTTTAATCATCTGGTAAGCTATAAACACTGTAGCAAAGCACAGGTATCTGGATGCTAGCTAAAAATAGAATGGTGTCCAAAATAGTTATCAAATCTATCAAAAAAGTATCATGTATGTGCATTTACCTTGGTTTTGATTTGGACAATAAAACGTTAAGATCTGCATTTTTTAGTGGTTTTAATTGCATTCAACTTAAATGCAGACACCTTAGGATATGTTAGCTTTACTACTAGTCATCCATTTATTTTTTAAAAGACCTACTTTAATTAATTTTTCTAATATGACTTTAAAAATCTGTTTAAGTTGTTTCCCTTAAAACATAAAGTATCTGTTCCAAGTAAGGCTAAATTTTGGTTCAGTAGTTTAAAATATGTTATGTCACATATACAAACATAGTAATTTTTAATATAAAGATATCTTTTTTTTAGTACTAGATGGTCCCAACCTAAGGGGGGATTCATCGATGTAATATAAAGATATCTTTGCTAGTAGTTTAGTGGTATTTGATTGATCTGATAGGTCAATTTAATAAGCTGAGTGGTTAGTGCATTTTGGTCAAGTTAATAGATACAATGGTTTTAGTAAGTGATTAATGGTTTTTTAAAAAAAATGATATATAAATTGGGATATAGCTCAGTGTTAATGAATTTTGGTTGATTTGATAAGTCTTAATTTTATTTGGTCAAGGAGTTGGTAAATTTAGCTGTTTCTTAAATTCAATTAATTTTGGGGGAGGATACCCCAGTGGTAGAGTATGGACCCTCTACCACTGCCTCCCAAGTTCAATCCCAGTAATGGACTTTGGATAGGGGACGATTTTGGCTGTGTTGGTTTTGCACACCAATGCCCTGAACTGAGATAGCAAATAGCAAAGGCGGTTCATGGAGTTCCTGACCTAACATACGCCGTGCATGGAAGTTTTCCAGGTTTTATCCTCCATTCCCATTTTCTTCACTTCCCTAATCAGTGCGGTATTGTCCCCAGGTCAGCCCACCTCAAATAAAATTTAAATTCAATTGGTTTTGGCTGAGTGGTTGATAAGTTTTAGTTGATTCAGTAGGTTCCTTTGCTTTGCCAAGTGGTTTGATGGTATAAGAGTAACTCAACAGATGCAATTATTTTTCTTAGTAGTTGGTGGTTTTTGATTGATTTGATAGGTTCAACTGTATTGGGTAAGCAGTTGGTGATTAATTGGTCTGATATATTCAATGGCATTGAGTAAGCAGTTTCATGTTATCTATAAAATAGAACTAAATTAATCAGTTCAAACCATCTGGTAATAAATAAGCCCAAGCAACGGCAGGTAACTCCACTGGTAAATTTATATAATAAGAATATCAGCTTGGCGTAGTAATTAGCCTAATTTCTTACAGTTTGATATATTATAAGAATAATCTATTCTTTGTTATTGATTCATTAAATTGCTGCATGAGATTTTTTTTCTTGCTCTTTCAGGTTATCTCCTTCTGATGTAATACTTTTTAATGCAACAAATCATGTTGTAATGGTTAAAATGGTTTTATGGTAATCTAATAATAAAGTTGTCATAATATCTATTGACACTACTCTCTTTTTTGAAGAACTAGTTCACTTATTTGGCAAATTTATATTTCAATTGATCCCTTCAGTTTCTTGAGGCGTTCATGAGTTCATTGGACACATTTGTAATTTGCCAATAAATGGCTTGAACTATATGAAAAGAACCAATTTGTTAATATATTAGTCTAAAGGAGTGGTAGCATAGTGGGGTAGTTCCTGCTCCACTCTGGGTCAGGTTTTGATTGAAACAGGTTCAAAACCAGCACAGGCTAAAAAATCTCATGTGGTATATTTTTCCCAAGGATAACCCACCTCATTTACTTTTTAATATCTTAGTCTACCTTCACCAGGCTGACTTAGCTCAAATGACTTTTTGATCTTGATAATTTGTCTTAGAAAAACACACAAAAATCAATAAAGATAATTAGTTTATGAAACAAGTAGTCATACAAATGTCTTATAAATATTAGTGTTTTACTATATACTCAACGTCAAGTTCATGAAAATTAGATAATGAATTTGAGTTGGTCTCATTTTATAATTTTTTCCTTGAATTCTTTCTCAGGGGCTCCCATCTTTCAGTCATTATACATCTAACTACTCTTATTTCTGTCAAATTTAAGGCAAGTTGACTTTTGTAGATCTTGAGTGAATAACTGTTGCTAGGCCTTGTTGTATGACTAGTTATAGTCTACAAAATTAGAGATCATCCTCATAGCAGGCCTCAAGGTTGATGTAATTTGCTTCTTTTGATTAGTATCTTTGAGTAAAGTTACTTCTGATACCAACTATAACTTGTTGCTATTTGAATTAATTAATATTATATGAGATAAACAATAAAATATTAATTGTTAATTAAACCCTTTATCAAGCGCCTTTGAGAAAAAATGGATTTTTTAATCAACTTGTTGAAGATCATATAACTGTACATGTTGTAGCACTAATAACAATGACATATGAACTTTTTAATAAATTTTCGTCATGATGAAATCATTTATTTTAAGTACATAAGTGATATATGATTTAAAATGCAAATTTAATTAAATATTACCAAGTATATATATATACTATTTGGACAATTAGTGAATGTTTTACTTTTAAGAATTTAAACGTATACTTGAGCCTAAAACAGTTTCTTCAGTTAACCAATACAGCGCCTTATATATAGTACCATCTCACCTGAGCTACTTATATTCTGACCAAATGCAAGGAAGTATATCTAAGTGTATTGGATCCTTGTTGGGGATCAAGGTATCCTCTTTTATTTTTACTTTCCTATATAAGTTAATTGCAGCAGTTATACAATATATAGGTATAATGCTTATACCTTATATAGTATTTGGAGCTAAATGTAAATAGTATTTCAAGGATAAATTAGCAATTGCCTTATCATGTGGTAGAATGGGTATATATAATTATGGCCTGATACTTTCACCACATGATATTTAGACACTTATTTTACTAATTGCACCAGTGTTTGATGATATGTAAGAAAAACTTAGTTACACACTCACTTGTAGATAAGTATTTTAGATATATTAAATGTTTTCAACAATTTACTGATTTATGATTGACTATTATGCACCAATTATAAATTACCACAAATGTATTTTTACCTTTCAAAATCTAGATAATCACAAGCTGGGAATTGATCTATTATTGTCATTAATATAGTTTAACGCATCTTATAATTGTAGTTATAAGGCAACGTCATGTGAAAAAGACTGACAAGCCTAAAGCGCATTTTTCTGCTATTGCAACTATGTTTCTCCTTAAAAATCTTGAGAATTTATCTTTAATTGCTAAATTACTGATTAATACAGATTATTAGTTCTTGAGTATATGATAAAAAATATTAAACTTGGTAAATTTTATATCTTTACATTTTTAGTCCCCTTTTGCCTTTTAGTGCTTTATTAGTTCTTTATTATATGTGTTCTGTATAAATTTACCATAACCGCCATTTGACATAAATTTCTCATCATTACTTATTTATCAGCTTTTCAAAAGAGTTGTAACTCCATTTATATACAGACTACAAAGTTCATGACATAAAGCTATACATAGTTATCACATTAAATGAAACATTATTGATACACTAGATAACTTTTTTAAATGAATGGACATCGCTTTTGATACTATTTATTTCAAGTATGTCTTAAAATCACTATGATCTGCTTATAAAGCGCAAAATTCCAGAACCCTCTTTATGTGATATGTACTTTCTAATAAACCTAATGGAAATCTCATTACTTAGAAATGAAAAAGACACTTACTCTAGGAGTATATAGGTAAGTAATCACTAAAACTATTTTTGTAAAGATAAAAGCTAAAAAAAGAAGTGAAAAAATAGTAATAGGGTTTATATATAATATAGCTTGCCTTAGAAACAATCTTTGAAAACCCCCTTTACATTAAACACTAAGTACTCATAAATATACATAAACGCTTAGTAAGACATATAAATGCTACATATAAACATCAAGTATTATAATCTAAACTTATATAGCATTTATTAAGTATAAAACTGATAATAAATATATGGTTTGTAACCCATAATAGAGGATGAGATAGTCTATTGCTGTAATTTTTATCTAGCTTACTATAAAATCAAGGATCTTTGTACTACCATCTAGTACTAAAAAAAAAGGATCTTTGTACTAATATAGTTTCATCATAACTTGAAAATGATAAATAGTATATAACTCTTGTTATAACCATCTCCTATTTATATAAAAGGTAAGGATATTATGGCATTGCTAGTAATAAAAAGCAGTGCAAACCATATTGCTAAATATCACGTTACAAATGACTTTTAGATTTTATATCATGAATGTGCAATTATATGCTTTAAGACAAAATTTATGTAAAAAGTCACATGTTTTATTAAGCATTACCTAAAATTGAAACTAAAAAACTATGTATTATTGATAGATATTATATATATAGCTCCATAATGACTTATATATTTTATGCATAATTTACCATGTTTATGTGATGTATTAAAGTATTACTAAGAAACTATAAACTAATTGATACTATAATAGATACTATTACTATATATACTTTCTTTATAGAGATTGTTTGCAAATTTGAATATAAAATTACTTACTATTGTTAAGTTGTCCTATATTCAAATATGAAAACTTGAGCTCAGATAAAGAACTAAGATAATATATTTGGTTTCTTGTATTTTAAATTTGTCTAATAAAACTTGGCACCTATGTAAGATGGGATAATTTATGTAAATAGATCATATAGAGTTAATACTTTTTTATTCAAGGTGGGCTGACCTGGGGACAATACCGCATGGAAGAAGGGAATTGAAGAAAATGGGAAAGGAGGATAAAACCTGGAAAACTTCCATGTGCGGCATATGATAGGCCAGGAACTCCACGGATCACCTTTGCTATTTGCTATCTCAGTTTTGGGCATTGGTGTGCAAAATCAAAACATTCATATTTCCCTACCCAAAGTTCATCTACTGGGATCAAACTCAGGGAGGCAGTAATAGTGAGTCCATACTCTACCATGGGTGTCATGGTTAGAAAATGACACAATAATTGGTACCAACGTCAAAGACAAAGCAGCATATCAGGAGGCCAAGAAGGAGAAGCTGGCAGGCCTCCCTGACCTCAAGCATACCATAGATCAACGCTGGGTTAAGGCGAAGTATGCCCAGGTTGGTCCTATGGATGCAAGAGAAGTTCAGCCCTGTATAAGAGCAGGTGCGTTAAAATGAACTATCTTTGTTACAAATAATAACGGTTCACTTCAGTTTTTGGGTGAACAGGGTCTCAAAACCAGTTCAGTTTTCAAAATTTCCAGCTCAGGTCAGCCACTCTTATAATCAATTACCTGAATTTGGTCAATTACCAAATACAGCGTCTTTCCCAATGGAAGCGTGCACCTATTGGTGCGCCTTGGCTTAGACCTGCTTCCCTCAATAGATTGTTTGCCCAAAATTCCTTAAATTCCTCATGTCAAGACCAATCTCTCCTGTTTGTCAACTTCTCCCTTATTAATAAACCCTTTGCTAGTACACCATTTTTTCAATGTTATCTTGGACAATCCTGTGCATGGACCTCTCTGAGGAGGTCTCATGCAACATTAACCAATTACTTTGACTACTTTAAATTTATTGGTTCATGTACCGTTGGGCCGCCCAGGATTCCTCCATCCTAGGGGCGCCCATACATTACCCTTCTGAGTCTCATGTGTCTCCCTTTTGGTTGTTTCTTCTATAGATAACCCTTTCCTGCCTAAGTTACTCTAGCTCAAGCACCCTCTGCAGGGCACTAGTAACTTTTATACTATTGACTAGTTCCCTGTCGTTGGCCCTGTGCGCTATGCACCTCCACGCTGGGAACAGGAGAGTTATAGACACTCTCCTTACATTATTTGACCAACCACTTTCTTTTACATGCACAAACTTTTCTGTGTGGGACTTTCACAAAGCGTAAACAGTGTGCGCCAGCTGTGGGCATCAGCCATGTTCAGCCGCACCACTGTTTCTCTTTTCCCTAATGGTTGGAGAATTTCAGCAAAAATTTGGCTGCCTCCAACTGGAAAGTACCCACCCTTCTTGCTCGTAATCATTGGATATGGATGCACTGCAGTCCAAAAGTCATGTTTCACTAACTTTCCACCAAAATTGATAAAATTGATTTTAATAAATGGGGTTTACTTTGGCAGCACATTCAGAAGATGCAGGCAGAATCTTTGATGATGGGCATGAGGGTGATAGCCTTGGATAACGTCAGGCAATCCATAGCTTTAATGGTATTAGGGTCGTTCACATCTAAAAACGCGTTTTCTAATGAAAAAACATATATACCTCTGAACCATATTTACTCTCAAATTACTCAGATATGGAACCTACTCCTGTGTATCAAATTACTCCAGAGAACCCCCGTTTGACCTCTTCCATGATCCGCACCACTCAGGAGTTTGAAAAGGAACTGTGTTTACAATATGAAAATGTTTATGCCACTGCTAAAGTTATGGTGGGATATGTGGCCTCAGTAGTAAGAGTGGCCAATTATCCCTCTCCATTCTTTGATTCAAAAACATACCAGGGTGATATGTTAATGCCAGATGAAGAGTTTTTTGGTGAAGCACTGGCATTTTCAGCTTTAAATAAAGACCATTTGGGGTATTTTCTACTGACCGCTACCCTTTCCTATCCTTTGGGGAAATTCAGCACTACTATTTTGGTGGATACTGGAGCCTCTGAAAGTTTTATGGACCAAAGCCTAGCCGACTATCTTAAGCTGAGTTATGTACCAGGTGGTATGGTTAGAGGAGGGGCGTCCCAAGGTATTCCCACGCTGAGAATTCAGGGTTCAGTGGACTATCAAGTTTGAAACTATAATTTGTCTGACCACTTCCAAGCTATCAAAAACCTCTTGTACCCCATTATTTTGGGTGTAGTTTGGTGGCGAAAGTTTGATGTCAGGACTGACTTGAAAGAAAGTACCCTAACCCTCACATTAAAAAATGGTCGCACATTAGTTGTTCCTTTGTCTGAGGCTAACTTCCAGGGCGATTTTCCCCACTGGCCCAACATCCACACCCTCAGTCTCGCTCCATTGTTGAAGCCCTCTCTGAGTATCTTTACCTTCTTGTTTGGAGGTTTTGGAATCTTCATTTGATGCAGCTTCAGCTAACAAATTACCTTCTCATTCAGAGTTTGATTTTGAGTTCAAGCTCACTGTGGATCTGGTGCACATATCTTCCCCGATTTACCCATTGGCTGTACGGGAGGAAGAAGAATTAGATGTGTGGGTTAAGGAGAAGTTAGCCAAAGGCAGGATTTTTCAGTGTACCTCCCCAATTTTCTTCCCACTTCTCTTTGTGGAGAAAGCTGATGGAACTTTACGCCCTTGTGTAGATTATGGGAACCTAAACAATTGTACTGTACCAGACCTCCATCCCATCCCTTTGGATTCTCAGATTGCGCACTATGTAGAGAAGGCTAAAGTCTTCTCCAAACTGGATTGCCTCAATGCGTTCAACCAAATCTGAATTAAGAAGGGACAGGAGCGGTTAACTGCATTATGTACCAGAAAAGGGATTTTCCAGTTTTGGGTCATGCCCTTTGAGCTTAGAAATGCCCCTGCTATATTTTGACGTCGCATTGATGCAGCTTTGAGGGGACCTGATGGGGGTATTCGCGGTTGCCTACATGGATGATATTCTGGTGTTTTCCCCTGATCATGAGTCCCATGCTGTACACCTTCAGCAAGTGGTGGAGAGGTTAAGGGCAGCCTGCCTTACTCTGAAGATCATCAAGTGTGAATTCTTTAAGTCCCAGGTCACTTTTCTGGGTAACGTCGTGTTTGACCAAGGACATATGATAACTCCAGACAAGGAGAAGGCAATTTGTGAGTGGTCCACCTCCACTTCAGTCAAGGAATTGAGGAGTTTTTTGTGGACGTGTATGTTCCTCAAGAAGTTCACGCCCAATCTTTCTGAGGTGGCAGCACCCTTGTATGAGGCTAGTGGTGCAAAAGCGCTTCAGTGGTCCCCCGTTTTGAAGGATGCTTTCCAAGCAGTAAAGTGCACCCTGTTGTCCATGTCCATCCTTCACCATGTCAATCCTTTGAGAGAGTTCATTGTGTCTACTGATGCCTCCAACTTCGCTATAGCATCTGCCTTGTTACAAGTAGGCGAAGATGGTATAGAGCATCCAGTGGGATATTTTTCTAGGAAAATGTCTTTGCCTGAGTTAACTTAAGCTGTTTACAACAAAGAATTACTGGCAGTGGTGGAGGCGCTGATGTATTGGCGTCATCACTTGCATGGCTCTTCCCAACCTTTCCATGTATGTACAGATCACCGTGCCCTACTGTAATACCGCGCTCCTCATGTCTTAACTCCACAGCAGACCCGTTGGTATGAGACCCTTGCCCAATTTGCATTTTCTTATGAGTTCACCAAGGGCAAGTAAAATGGGTTGGCAGATGCTATGAGCCGCAATCCTGCATTAGCTCCTGATCCAAAGAGGTAGAGGTTTATAACACCCAGTTGATGATTCCGCCAGGAAAGATTGTGTCTCAACTTCCCTCTCCCCCAGCCAACAGGCCAGTGCTCGCTCCTCTGAAAAATGCGGAGTAATACAGTATGTTCAGAAAGTTAGTCCTTTCTCAGCCGCTATCAGCTGAATATACTATGGTACTTGCTAAGAACGCTCTGAATCTGGAGGATCTAACCAGGGGTTATCATGTAAAGGATGAGATGGTGTGGTTTCAGGGTGCCTATGGGTTCCTACTGGACCACTTCTCCTGGAGATCATCTGGGACCATCATGACAGAATTAACGTTGGTCATCCTGGGAAAGTGAAGACCTTGGAGTTAATTTAACGCATCTACAATTGGAAGGGCAGACCTTCTCAGGTGGGACGGTATTATATAGAGTGCCTGATCTGCAATCAAATGAAACCAAATCTTTAACCTTTAGCGGGTTTGTTGGTACAAGTCCAAAAGGCTGAAGGGCCCTGAACTTCCCTATCAGTTTATTTCATTGTATAATTGCCTGTTTCAGATGGTTATGATGCCATCATGGTGGTGCTGGACCGTTTTACAAAGTTCTCCCACTTCATTTCCTGCAGAACAACAATAACTGCGGCTGAGATGGCTAGGCTTTTCGTCACATATTTGATTGCACTTCATGGGGTTCCCCAAGAAATTATTAGTGACTGTGGACCCCAGTTTACCTTCATCTTTTGGGAGAAATTGTGTAAGACTCTTCATATTCGCCCCTGCCATTCAATTGCCTATCACCCAAAATCAGATGGGCATACTGAACGAGTGAACCAGTGCTTGGAACAGTTCCTGTGGTGTTACACTGCCGCAGATCATTAAGATTGGGTTTCTCGCCTTCCTCTGGCCCAGTTTAGCTACAACAACACTTTGCATTCTTTGATTGGTTGTTTTCCATTTTTCGCCAACCATGGTTTTAACCCCGCCTTTAACATTGAGCCCAGCTGTGGATCCAAAGTTGAAGCGGTGGTGGACTTTGCCAAGACTATAAAAAAAGTACACCAGGGGGTTTCCACAAGTTTGGAGGCAGCAATTCTAGTATATAAGGAGAACGCTGATGGTAAGCAACGAGTGAGTCCAGCATACAAAGAAGGGGATCTCGTGATGCTTGATGCCCATAACATCCCTATTAAGCGTCCATGCAAAAAGTTGGACTAAAGAGGATTGGCCCTTATCGCGTGGTTAGAAAGGTGGGCCATGCCTCATACCAGGTATATCTTCCCTCTTCATTTCAGATCTTTCTGTATTTCATGAGAGCAAATTGACGTTGTTTGAGGGCCCCCACCTGAGTCTCCTAAGGCTTATCTCATGGATGGGGTACCAGAGTGGGAAGTGGAGAAAATAGTAGCCTCCCGCAGAGTAAAAAGAAGACTTAAGTACCTGGTATCCTGAAAGGGATTTGACGCAGCAGAAAACAGCTGGGTACCAGTATGTGACTGCGCACATGCCTAAGACCTGATTGTTGCTTTCCACAAGCGTTTTCCTCAGACCGCTGGATCTCAATCAAAGCAATTCGTTGCAGCCATGAAGTTGGCCCCTGCCCGCAAGAAATTTTTCCTGCGCAAGCCCCTGGAGGGGGGTTAAGCCCCAAAAAGAGGAGAGGGTAAGTCATGAACAGAAATTGACATAATAATTGGTACCAACGTCAAAGACAAAGCAGCATATCAGGAGGCCAATAAGGTGAAGCTAGCAGGCCTCCCTGACCTCAAGCATACCATATATCAACGCTGGGTTAAGGCGAAGTATGCCCAGGTTGGTCCTATGGATGCAAGAGAAGTTCAGCCCTGTATAAGAGCAGGTGCGTTAAAATGAACTAGCTTTGTTACAAATAATAACGGTTCACTTCAGTTTTTGGGTGAACAGGGTCTCAAAACCAGTTCAGTTTTCAAAATTTCCAGCTTGGGTCAGCTGCTCTTAAAATCGATTACCTGAATTTGGTCAATTACTAAATACAGCATCTTTCCCAATGGAAGCGTGCACCTATTGGTGCGCCTTGGCTTAGACCTTCTTCCCTCAATAGATTGTTTGCCCAAAATTCCTTAAATTCCTCATGTCAAGACCAATCTCCTGTTTGTCAACTTCTCCCTTAGTAATAAACCCTTTGCTAGTACACCATTTTTTCAATGTTATCTTGGACAATCCTGTGCGCAGACCTCTCTGAGGAGGTCTCACGCAACGTTAACCATTTACTTTTGACTATTAAAGTTTATCAGCACATGCACCGTTGGGCTTCCCAGGATCCCTCCAGCCTAGGGCGCCCATAAATTACCCTTCTGAGTCTCGTGTGTCTCACTTTTGGTTAATTCTTCTATAGAAAACCCTTTTCTGCATAAGTTAATCTAGCTCAAGCACCCGCTGCGTGGCTCTAGTAACTTTTGTACTATTGATTAGTTTCCTGGCGTTGGCCCTGTGCTCTATGCACCTCAACTCTGGGAAAAAAAGAGTTATAGACACTCTTCTTACAACAGGGTATCCTCCCCTTAGAGTTGAATAATCTTTATAAAGTTTGGCATACCAAAATAAGCGCTTGTTTTTCAGATAGGGCTTCTACTTTTTAGACATTCATATTCTATGCTCTTTTTTTACTTAAAAAATCAAAAACACTAGATACTTGATTAGATTAGTATGTGATTTTTTTTCTTGTATATTGATTAGAGCTTTACATTTGTTATGACTCACATCTGCTTTTTAATATTTCTTGAAATGTTTATTTAGTAATACCAACAGTCTAAGCTTGTCTTAACAGATAAATCTAAGCGCATTACAAATATACTTCCAATGATAAGAATTATTATTTTTTTAGGGATTTATAAAGCCCTCTACAATATAAAAGCAATGGATGGTTTAGATTTATAATCTCCTGCGTCCAATTGCGAGTCCTAAGGATCAGGCCTGAGACTGGACAGGTAGGAGAATCCCTTTAGAGCCAAAAAGGGCCCAAGAAGGCGGCTGTGCCCCTCACCAACAAGGGAGACTTAACATATAGTGGATGAGGGATGGGTTACATTCTATTCTTAAATTTTCCCCCTTATAGTCCTCCCTACTACCAATGAGTTGCTAGTAGGGATTAGGGGGTTGTACAAGGAGGTAGTGAAAGTCAGAGGGCATTGTCATCCTTCATGTTACCTTTCCATCCAAAGCCATATTCATCATAAAAGAGGTTCAAATTCACTCAAGGTGTAAACCAAGTCAAAAGCAAACAAGTCTATTAGAGCAATAAAGAATTTAGCAAACATATTCTTGCCTTCTGAATTGGATGAAGGCGTGTCTGCTCATCCCCAGTAGGTTTGGGAATTCCAAACCCATTCAAGTTGAGCTGGAATGAGTCCTACCATCCCTACCCATGGGCGTGACCCACCACTTAGGCTGGACGGCTCATCCATATGCCCTTCTGTGACCAAGCAGCAAAAATATTGTGTAAATTTTTCATTAGCATCAATCCAAATGAGGATGGAGTAATTCAACTCACTAACTTTGATAAGGAACTAATGCTAAAATCATGTAGTTTGTCAATCTATAAGATATTGCTAAGTTAAAAATTAGTTGGACTTAATGCACACCCCTTTTATTCATGAGATAGGTTATAAGACAGCAGCCTCAATAGGTTCTGCTGTTTGTCCATTTTTAACTTTCCTTTTTCAAATAAGCCTTCAAATTTACAAATTTTTGACAATAATTTTTTACGGTTAGCTTTGCCAGCCATGTTTCCTAGTCTTTGAAACAATTGGGCCATAATGGCGCTTATCACTATGCTGTTACCCTCAGCCCTTGATTGAGGTTACCTTTATAAAATAAAACTTTGTTTGTACACTTTTTTTGCTACCATAGAGCACTGTAATCTCAAACTGCTATTTAAATCAGTTCTAACCCTATCACCAATTTTAAAACATTTTACTAGTTCTTTAACTACCATTTCTGAAGTGTTTTCCACGGTACATCTCTTGACTTATTAGGTTGCCATTCCTTAATTCTCAATTGCGCCAGTCACCACCATTTGGCTTATCTTGGGGTTACTCATTTTAAACTTTGTTAGTTGCAAACCATAAGCACTTATTATTCACAATAAATATATGTTACTTTGGTTGGCTATACCAATGGTATTAATGTTGTATAATTGTGTTTCAATTAATTTAGATTAGAAGTTCAGTAATATTTTTTATAAGGCTCCATGATACCAATGGTATCTTACAAGTATATGGTATCTTAAAGATTATGCTTTTCACATTGACTATCTTTATTGGTTATAGGGTGGTTAGCCTGGCAGGTAAAACTGCTTCCACCCTAGTGCAGGTTTCGAGTTTGAAACCTGTAAAAGCTATAAAAATTCTCAGTGTGCTATATTTGTCCCAAGGTCAACCCACCTCAAATTTTTTTATCTTTGTTGGTTTTTATAAGCAAGCAATTCTAAATGAGTTAGCCCATTTTTTCTCTTTTTAAATCTAAATTAATTATTAATGCATCGTCTTAATTATGAAATTTATATTTGATATATATTCATATCTTAAATGAAAATATAGCTTTCTTATAAGTCAGTATACTATTAAACACTAGATGAAGTAGTTTGAAAAACTTTTCTCTCTCGTTGCAATCACTTTTGCAACTTATTCAATTCAAGTCTGATTCTAGTTTGATAATCTCACAGAGGAGATTAGTCTGCGCCCATGTCAGGGAGCAGTTGGGCAAGTAAGGTAAGAGGAGCAGGTGGTAGGCCCACAGCCTCAAACATTTGAAAACGCCCCGAGAAACCAGCAAAATAGAAAAAAATATAAAAAAACTGGCGGTCACTATTTTCCCAGAAATCCTCACTTGGCAAGTGTGATGCAACCAGTACATCAACACGCTGCACTCCCAACCACTCTCATCAGTGGAATATGGAGTCCGTGTATTTCTGGACATCCAACAAACAGCTCTATGGGAAAAATTTTGTGGGGATGTGCACACCTTTTTCTGACTGCGGTGTACATTGCACCTCACTCCATGTCACGCGGTTGGCTGGACCTCGTTTCTGAAAACAAGGAGGCAGCAGACAAAGCTGCTGCAGTGTTCATAGTGATTGACCTCCTCAAAGGGCAATGGGTCATCAAAACCTAATGCACCAGATGGACAAAATATAACCAAATTTTTCTCACATTTGACTTTTTGCCTACTACGGTAAAATGTGCCATTTTGGAGCAGCACCTGAAAGATGGTCTCACTGTTTATGGTGAAATATAATCTTTTGAGATGCAACACTTTATGCTGATGCCACACCTGTGCACCAGCAAAGCCATTGCAGTTCTGACCCCAATTGAGGAGATTGCGAAGGACCTAACCCAGATCCCGCACTCCACATATATCAATATTGAAGGTAATACCACCCACCCTTTCTGGGTAACTGTGGACAGCGCGCCCCCCCATCTGCACCCACTGTGATGTATTTGGCTATAAGGCACATGCATGCCCCACCAAGGAGGGCATCACATTCCAAGAGCACCCCTCAGTGGCCATGGCCAGCGGAGAGGCGCACTACAAACCAACTGCAAGCACCAAAGAGGCTTTCCCATGGGGAGCACAAGGCTGCTACCTACTGGTAAAACCTATTTCCCTGCAAGAGTGGAAGAAGGCCAAGAAGGCCCGCAGGGCCGCGGCAAAGGAAATGGCCAAAGTCACCACCGCTATCCCACACTCCCAACGCCAGGAGGACATTGAAACCTTTACGGCAGAAGCAACTTGGGAATCCATCAACCAATCAGATTAGGAAGCCCATGCCAATTGGGCCACCCAATCTGAGGATCTGATGGGTGACTCAATTTTACCCAATCTTTGCAAACAAGCTCCAGTCAAAACCAACTTGAGGTCCAACCTACCTGAAAATTTTTTTAACCCGATCAATGGTACACTGAACTCATCCACACCACAAAAAATTCGTTCACCATTGGGGAAACAAAAGGTGAAGGCAAAAGCTAACGTGAACCTTTATGCTAAAATCAATAAAACTACCAATAGCGTTGCTGCAAACACCCGCACTGCCATGAAGGCCTGTGGGGATCTAGAGGAGGCTAGTGGGCCTGGGTGCTTACCCCCTCACACCTAAGGTGCAATGGGGGAAACCTTCACTTTAGGGACGTTGAATATTGCTGGACTCAAGGCCTCACCATCCTGGGCTAGGAAACTGAGTTTTTTACAAAAAAATTTACCCGTGGATATCCTGGCCATCCAGGAGTCCCACTGTCTGCAAGGTTCTGAGGATGCTTAGAAAACCATGCTCCTCCCATCCCTATCCTTTTGGTCAGAGCACTGTGGGGTGCTAGTTCAGAAAAACAATTTTTCAAATTTTTATCATCAGAATCCTTCCTCAATGGCCGAGTCCTCATTGTCACTTTCTTGTGGGCTGACGTGGCACATGCTATCATCAACATCTATGCCCCAACCTGTGCACAAGAATGTCAGGAATTTTTCTCATCAGTCAAATCCCTCCCGTTACCCCCAAACCCTTTCATAGTTGGCAATATGAACTGTTGGCTAAACACACCAATGGACCATTGGCCTTCCTCCTCCCACGCCCCCCAGGGTCATGTAGAACTTCACGTTCTAAAGGCCACACTTGGGTTAATGGATGCGCTGCTGCAGTGAGCCCCGCTGCTTGAAAACATGATGTGACTCCACATCCACAACGGCCAATTAAGGTCCATGACACGCATTGACCTTATCCTTACGCCAGCGAAATTCCAACCTCACATTTCCCACTTCCAAGCAGCAAAAATTGAATTCTCTGACCATTGGCTGGTCTCAATAACCTACCACCTACCTGTCACAGTGGCTAAGGACCCATATTGGTGCAAACTCCGCCCTCCCAAACTTGCGTCGCCAGGATTTTTTACTTGGGTGGAATCAGCAACTTTGGCAGAAAGAGTTTGTTACACCGTTTTGCGCGGACCCCATCTCCACATGGGCAGCCTTCAAAGAGGATACCATCTGCCACTCTTGCCACCTCTCCTCCTGACACTCACGAGCCACATTGGCCATCATCTCACATGCTTTGGCAGAGTTGACACACCTGGAGTCCAACTTCCCAGCCACAGGATACAGCCCTTCATGGGGCTGGAAGTGGGCAGAGGCAGCCACCCACCTCAACGCGCTCAAAAGGCAACACAAACATTGGGTTTGTGTTCAGTACAGGGCCAAATGCATTACAGAGGGTGACAAGTGCACCGCATATTTTTCAAAAAAATTTCGCACCACACCAGAGCGTGGCCTGCACACAGGTGCAAAGATCGGATTATTCCATCATGGATACGCCAGCTGAAGTGGCAATCAAAACACAAAAGTATTACTCTGAGTTATACCAATCTGATCCAATTCAGCCAACCAAAGTGGCGGAATTTCTCGACTGAACCTACATCTGCACCGTTTCCTGATACCTGGAAATAATGAGTTTGATTGCTCCAAACAAATTATGGACAGCCATACGTGGTGCACCAAACTGGAAATGCCCAGGCCCAGATGGCATTCCATATGAATTCTATAAAAATTACTTCAAATATATATCCCCACTACTGCTTGCCTCACTTAACCAGAGCCTTCTGGAAACGCTCCTCCTACCAGGAGGACAAGAGGCCTTCACTGTCACACTCTTCAAGAAAGGGGACAAGCTAGACTTATCCAACTGGCGCCCCATTTCTTTAACTAACACGGATAAAAAATTTTAACAAAAATCATGGCTAACCGTTTAGGGATTGTAGCATCTGCCACCATCTCCCCAGAACAATTCAGTTTCATACCCAAAAGGTTGATTTGGGACAAAGTGCACTCTGTGGCTAACGCATGCCAGTCCACAGCCTCTGGGGCACCTGTATTCTTGGACCAACAGAAGGATTATGATAGAGTAAACTGGGAATACCTCAGGGCCTGCCTCCATCAATTCCGCTTACCCCCTCACTTCATCAACTGGGTGATGCTGCTCACAGAATCTTCAACAATGGCAGTACGTGGCCCTGACTTCCTAACGGATGTATTCCGCCCTTAAAGGGGCTTGTGACAAGGGTTCCCTTATCCCACTCTTATACAACTTCAGCCTTGACCCACTACTTCGAAACATGAATGCCCAACTCACTGGGGTCCATGTGCCAGTCCAAGCCCCAGTCAAGATGATGGTGTTTGCAGATGACTGTGTGGTTGGGGTGTCTGATAGTAAAGATGCACGCGCACTTGAAGCTATCATCCAGGAGTATTCCCGGGTAAGTAATGCTGCACTGAACGCTTCCAAAACTGAAATCATCCTCCTTGGTTGGTATCAAACCTGCTGGGCCCCAGTGACCAGTGCACAGCCTGGCCCATCTGCTTGCACACGTGCTCGCCCTCCTGGCTCACCCCACACCACCCCACTGGTGCTCCCCTTCATGCCACGCCCTACCATAGGGCCTGTCCGCCATCTGGGCGTGTGGGTGGAGGCAGGCAGGTACGCATAAGCAGTAATGGAGAGTCATATTCTAAACAACGTGACGAAGTTAATCGCCTCTCTCAGAGCCCACCCTACTTCCCTTACTGGCAGGGTTGTTTTAGCCAACTCTATGCTCCTCTCCAAAGTCTGGTTTGGAGCCCACGCCATCCCCTTCTCCCCAAGCTTTTTCAAATACTTGTATGCCCTGCTGCAAGGATGGCTTTGGTCAGGCCGCCCACCACCAGTATGGCTAGAGGTCATGTTTGGCCCTCATCATTAAGGAGGCATGGGCCTGCTTGACTTCAAAGCCCATGCTGCCAAGATCCTGGGCACCTGGATTGCGGCTGTCACCGCCCCTACGCTCCCCTCCTAACACTGGTCCTGCGCGGTCTGCTCCAACTTCTCCCGCGCCTTGGGCCTTAACAATCCATCAAACCCTCACTCCCTGATGAAATACCTGGCTTCACACCCATCGGCCACAGGTCCTCACGAACTAAAACCCACTACAAACGAATCCTCCTCTCCATGTGGAGCGCAGAGTGGAGAATTTGTATTAGCGGACACACAGCCCAGAGAGGCCGCCCCTCTCCTCAGTTCAAACAAGAGGTACAGGGGCTACCCATCCAAGATGGCGTGATCCCCACACGGCCCCATGTCCCATCCAGGGTGGACTACCTGGACATGATGGACATCCCTTACTCCATTGAGACCCAAAATACTATCTGGAAATACGCACACCATCCTCTGTTGCAGCCTCAAATCAGTTCCCACGTGTGGCACTGCCTGAGGTGGGTGTACCATATGGCTGAGCGCTCTAACGCTTTACACTCATCCTGCTTCGTGTGTGGCCAGTATGGAACGCTGTTCCACCTCCTGGAGAAGTGTCCTACCTCTAAAGTGATATGGCGCGAACTTCAACGTCTGCTGGGCCAGGATCAAACACATCCCTTCAGTCTGTCAAGAGATATGTTTGCTTTATCAATGGCCTCCCCACTTCCACCTCCCTCTGTGCTCTGGTGGTTTCAATCGCCATGTGGACTATCCACACGATTGTCTTGGATGCCATCACAGGCTCCACCCCCACCCTCCCAGAAGCTGTCCACAGATTCTGGTCTCATTTGGTGGACCACTTTCAGGCGTGGATGTTTGGATACCTCCCACCATGTCACCGACAGCTGGTCTCCTCCTGGTTCCCAGTTTAGTTCATTAAATCAGACCCTTTCCTCCACACGTGTTCAATTGTGGCTACGGCCCCTTCACACGTTCCCTCCCCCTCCCCATAAGTGGCGTTCCCACTGGCAACAAGAGATAGCATCGCTTCTCTGGGGTGCCTTCCCTGTTACTAAGATTTGTCTCTTTCAGGTCAAATCGGAAATGTCCGTCCCATGGTTGGCCTTCCTCACAGTAAATTTAAATTAAATTAGATGAAGTATTTTGTGTAAAGAACAGGTATCCTAAGGTCCTCTTTGCCATGGAAATGGACAGCCAACCTAATAAAGAGTCACCCTAATTCAAGGATTTATTGATTGCTATGTGCTGCACCCAGATATTACAGTGAAAACTGATGACACCAAATACATGTGTTTTTAGATACATGCCTATAAAATGTCACATTTAAGCTTAACAGGTTTAGGTGTGGCAGGCAATTGTACCAAGCTGGCCTCTACCACCTGGAAAACTTTCAATGAGCTATTAAATGGCATAGGCCTGTCCTGTAAATTAAGCAGGACAAAAAGCAGAGGCATCTATTCCCATCTAGCCTCTGGTCACTAGAGCTCACATCATGGGTAATCAGGTTCATCTACGTCAAAACCTGGTGACCACAAGTTAATATGCACCAGCTGTAACTAGTCATGACAAATGTCAAAGCCATTAGGACTATTGACAAAGTGGCTCACTCGCTTAGGGTATGCTGATGTTTGGGGTTGAGCCACTGACAATGAGTTACTTATTTACAAGGTACACTGCTAGGAAATTTGAAGTGTCTTGTTCTACTGTAGCAGGGACTGTTCCACATGGTTTCAAGCATGTCCAATCGTGTTAAAGCATTAGATTGTACATAAATGTGTCTACTCCAGAGTACACTGGAACTCTCTAAACCTCTGATGACAACATTAGCTAAGTTTTAACCTTATAATAATATAAAAATTTAGTGTTATGAACACCAAATGAAAGTGACAATAGTAATGGCAGAAATATGAAAGACGTTACTTTGTTGATATAACCATAAAAAGTATATAGTAGCTGAGAAATTGAAGTGTTTATAGTAGAACTTTTTTATGACATTAAAAAAGAAAAAATGAAAAAAGAACAAAGTATTTGAGGTGGGTTGACCTTAGAATCAATATACATCAAGAATTTTTCTAGCCATTACAGGTTTTGAACTTGAATCAAACATAACCTGCACTAGAGTGGAAGCAGGAATTACTCTGCCAGGCTAACCACCCTTTTTTATGTCAATAAAGTTTTCCTCATTGTGTAATTATGCATTTGCTGCTTGGTTTCAGGCCCAGCGGCGTCCAATTTATTTAATCCTTTGAAATCTTCTGGGTGTTTCTTAGATTGTATGAGCTATTGCCTGCTTGTGAATGCATGGCTACTGCTCTGTTTGATCCTGGTGTTCTCATGATCCTTCTGGTTGTTGAGGCTTCTTAGGTACATTGGTAGTCTCAATTGATAGAGCTTGCAAAAATTTGCCACCCATTTTATATTATCATCTCTCAGCTTCATATAAATGGGGAAACTTCTTCTGACAGGTTTTTGGTAATTCTCCTAACATTGACAGTCAAACCCAAGGGTATAAAAGAGGTTCCTATAAGGCACCATCTGTAACATTGTAATCATAGTTGTCTGGACTGGTACTATACTTGAGTGCCTCTGGCATCATGGTGACTGTCTGGCAAATATTGCGGCAGTCAGGGGTATATAAACGCCTCTGTTTTCAGTAATTCTGGACTGGTCTAGGCCTAAGAAAGGATCTTCACACTATCTTTAAAAATCTATCTTGCTGACTGAGTTAACTGGGACTTGATCTTCGTTCTGACTATCTAGATCATTAGTACCAGACTTAATAATATTTTAATTAGGTTTTTTGAAGGGATTTTCAATAGATTAAAGAACAACCGCTATAGGTGAGCATTTCACAACATTTCTCTCCACAAGACAAGACCTAGGGAAAGACCTCAAGTGCTACACATGGACTCAGCTATAAGTGATAAGAGTGGTGTCATCCTTAATGGAATACTTGGTTCCTCTTCTCATGACAACAGTTGCAGGTCCCTTCCAGGCAGCCTGTAAGTTCTCAGGTTGTCTTCTGCGCATATAGTAAAATATCACTTTCTGTATTTCCTTAAATATGGTCAACTTGGATCTTTGGTCAATCTCTTTAGTACTCTCCCTCAGTGACTTCATAATATTGTTGCTGACATCCAGCTTAATAATGATTAGATTATCCGTTAACTCTTCCTTATATCTTTCAGGAGGTAGATTCTTCATATCTGCGTCCATCACAGGGGCTATCAAGATTGGTAAGGATGCTTCTCTTATGTATAACACTTTGATTGAAAAAATTTCAATAGTTCTATGATAGCTTAACCAGTAAGCAAACAAGGATGATAACAACAAGATGTCCCAATTGGTTTTGTGGTTGACCGCAATCTTCTTTAAGACTAAAAGGATGGCTCTGTTAAATTTTTTCATGCTTTTACTAATAGATCGTGTGTATGGCGTGGTTAAATGTTTCTTGACTCCTAATAATTCCATCAGGTGTCTCATAACATCTGAAATAAAGTTTTTTTGCCAGAAAAGGGTATTTGAGGTCATCTGTGGCATGTATTAAATTGGTGATAAAGAAACCTCACAGTGACTCTTGTGGTAAATGCCTTGACTGCAATTTCTTCTATCCACTTGGTGAAGAAATTTATTGCTACATTTATAACCTGATTCCCACTTAATGACTTTGGGAATGGTCCAACTATGTCAATAGAAACATTGTAAAATGGCGTGCTTGGAGAGACAGGCTGAATTTGGTTTTCTTCAAGAGAAGATTGTATTGGGTGCATTCAATGAAGAGCTCCAAATCCTGATTGATATCATCTAACATGGCCTCACAATAATCTCTCCTTGAGATTCTGTTACATCTTCTGTAGCCATCCATTGCCTACTAGGCGGTATCCTTCCATAATTAGCGCCATCTGCTTGGTTGTCAAAATGTAAGGTAGCCATTTCTCCCTACTTGTTTCTCTAGCTGTTCATCTCATAATCTCATCAACTAGAACATCTCTTCAGTATCTTCTTAACTTCTTCATCCTCTTCTTTCCATTATTCTTATAGTTTTCCTATAAGTTTGTAGATCCTATTTCTCTCATGGGCTTGTAAATGAAAGATAGGAAACCAAAATAAGCCATCTGCGTTCTGAATCTTCTCTCCTGCCTGGTGCAGTGTTTTAAAACGTAACTTTGCATTTGGACAGCTCATTTTGCTATTCTTTCATCTGAATCCTTTACGTTTGTTAGCTATCTCAGATAGTAGTGATCCGTGATTAACTTGAAGTGTATGCCATAAACTTTAAAATTAGAATTTGCATACTGCTTTGATTATTGCTAGGCACTCACAATATGTAACCATGTAGTTGCACTCTGCTCTAGTGAATTTCTTAGAAAGGTAATCAATTGGGTGATCTACTCCTTCTTCATCCAACTGTGCTAGAATAGCGCCCATACCCACATTTCTTGTTTCTGTATAAATGTAGAAGGTCTCAAAATTCATATATCAGGATTGAGGCTTTTATTAGCTTCTGCTTTATCTGGTTGAAAGAATCTTCTTTCTCTTGTTCCCAACTAATATTGACCTCCTTTATGAATAGGTGCGTTAGTGGCTTGGTAAATTCTGCAAATTTTAGCACAAAGATTGGTGATAGTAACCTACCATGATTAAGAATACTTGAATGTAACTCATTCACTTGGAGGAACACATCTTGGAGGTAGCCTCAACCTTCCCTTTCTGGGGCTAGATTCTTCTTTAATTACTCTGTGGCTGAGGAATTCCAACCGGCTTTTCAAAAATTAGCACTTGCTTCTCTGAAGGTTGTGATTATTCTCTCTTTACCTGGTAAAACCTCTTTCAGGTGTGCCATATGATCCTTGAACGTCTTGCTGAACACTGTAATATTGTTAAAGTAAATAAGCACAAATTATCTTATTATTTAAAATCTTATCCATTACTCATTGGAACATAGCAGGGCATTGCACAAGCCCTGTGGCATAAATTTTAGTTCAAAAAGGCCTTGATTGGTGATAAGCGCACTCTTCTCCTGGTAATCTTGTGACAATTCCATCTGCCATATCCACTTTTTAAGGCATGGCTAAGAAGTAACGTGATCCTCCAAGCCATTTCAAGATATTGTCAATGCGTGGTAGGGATAATAATCTTTCTTCATCAGGTCATCCAATCTTTGATAGTCCATGATTATGCGGTGAGTCCCCTCTTTCTTTCTCACTAGCAGTAGAGGCGACGCCCAAGACTCTTTGAGGGGCGTACCAAGCCTGCATCCATAAGTTGCTGTAGTTCTTTTAGAATGACTTCTTCTTTGCTTTTGGAACAGTTAAATGGCTTTGAAATAAGGTAATGGAGCTCCCAGAGTCAAACCTGTAAAACTGTCCCTTGCACAAACCATAATCATTAATTACGTTGTTTAAAATATAAGAGTATTAATCCAAAAAGTCATTGATTTCACATTCTTCTTGTGTAGCTGGCTCTTGCAGCCTAATCTCCTCAATGTCAGTGATGGTGCGAACTGATTTAATATTGGCGTAGTGGTACATCTTTGCTTTAGAAATGGTTTGACCCTTCTCAATTTTGACAGGGTGCCTGACTATGTTTCCAAGGAGAAATTTGACTTCTCTTTGGTAGTTAGAATCATAAAATCCAGGCATCACTCTGGGTTCCTATTCTCTGACTCCTTCAGTGAAGTAAATGTTGAGCAGCATCTGTTTATGTTATCAATAATGATGTTGACCAAATTGACTTTATGTTCTCCAGAAATTAGGTACATAGCTTTGCTGGCGTACAAAGGCAAACAATACTCTGCCTCTACGATCTTTGGTAGCTGTTTATTCCCTTTGTCTTCAAATTATAGCTGTCCAGATAAATAGAATGAACTGTTTTGACTAGGCACACTCACTTCTTCTGCTCATTCTCTATGTCTTGGAACAAAAGTGACATCTGGTAGTTGAGAAGACTGACTATACTCTTATTGAAATCAATGATTTCTCCAAACTCTGATAGTAACTGCTTATAAATGAGGAAATTGTAACGGTCATTCTCAAGAATCACAGCTGCAGAATATAGTGCAACGCAGCAAAATTGCAAGGGTAATACACAATAGGCTCCTAATTCTTTGGTGACTCAGGACTGGTAGTTCTGAACTTGGTCTGGTAATTAATTTAAAGGGAAAACTTCAATCTCTTCATCAGCTTGGAAGGCATATTTCTAACTGGAGCTTCAGTATCAAGTACTGTTAAGACTTTGACTTTATGTATGGTGACTTCCACTTTTATGATGCTCTTTCTAATAGTCATGCCCGCGGTAAAAATGGCACTGACTGTCTGACTGAATCTTAAAACTCATCAAAAAGGCAGGACTCCTTGCAAGACTTGGATAACTTGCAATTTTCAATTAAAATTTTCTCAAATGTGGTATAAACAATATTCTCGCCATCTAGTATTCTGTCAATGATATGATTAGTCTTAGAAGCTTGAGCCAAGTAAGACTACTTTGTAGGCTCAAACTTCGCTTGGCTAGGTTTAAGGCAGGCAGGAACAACCACTTCAATTGGAGCTCCAATGACATATTATCCTAAATCACCCCAAAACTCAGGCTCCCTTTCATTGATACCAATAGTGTGGTGCACAAACCAGTTAACTGATCCCTACAATCATCTCTTTATTTACTTCTTTCTTTTCCTACTTTATCTTAAGACAACTTCTCCAGAAATGTCAATCTTGCTGAAAGTTGTTCCACTTAAACTTAGCGTTATTCAGGTCCTTTCTCTCTACTGGGCGGTAAGCCTTATTCTTGGGCTTGTCATTGTGATTTGAGCAACGTAAATGGACATTCTATTGGTGCAGCATTGCTGATGGTGCTATCAGTTATGGTGCCTTGGCTCCGTCTTATATGCAGCTTTAACATTGATTAAGGCCTCCTAATGTCCTTTAGGGATTCAGCAGGTTTCATGTCCAAAGTCATATGCATTAGGAGTTTCAGGTATGATTCCAGCGAACTAAGAAAGACAGTTTTTGCAGTGACTAGGTCCAAGGCTTAATATGTCCAAAGATGTTTCATCTTGAGGTAAAACTGGCTTGCGTAGTCCACAATGAATTCAGACTTCCTCATTATCTTGTTGAGAATTTCTTGCTTAATATTAAAGCTTCATGTGAGTTTTCAAACTCAGCAAAAAGATTTTCTTTACTTTAGCAAAGCATGTTAAGGCAAAGTGTACTCAAAGCACCTCATGTGCTTCTCATATCACACATCCTTGTACATGAAGAGTTTTCTGTTTGTCATTGTCTCCGTCCATGCTGTTTTTTACAATTAGAGGAATATGGCTATAGTTCCCTCCTCAGGAGTGAATTTAGTCTTAATTAAGGGTAGAAATTGGGATCTTCAATAGGTTCATTTTGGCGTGTTGGTTGTACCACCATCGCTGGTGTATTGGTACTAGTGGTGCATCATCCCAAAGTAGGTAACGGTCCTAGAGAGGATGGTCATCACACTTGCATAGTGGATAAATCCTTCTTCAAGTAATCTAATTGATTGTGATGTCTTTCCAGCTTGATAGAAAATGAGTTTACGCTCTGTACAGTTTTTGTTCTCGATTTCCAAGATCTCCAACTTATTTCTCACTTGAGTCATATACATATCCCCAGTTCTTTCCTGTGATGGTGATATTCTTACTCTTCTTAGCTCAATAATCAAGGTAGCTATATGCATATTTAATTCTTTGATCATTTGGTACATACTCTATGGTCAAATCTTCTGGAAGTACTTCACCATGGCACACTTCCATGGTATTGTCATAGAACTCTCCACAATTGTTCAGTGGTTCCCCTGTAGTGAGCAACACATATTGCCAAAATGGGCTGCCTGCTCATGGGGTGCTAATGTTTGGGGCTGGGCCACTGACAATAACTTATTTGTTTGTTCTTAGGGTGCACTGCTAGGCGATTTATAGGGTCTTTGTGACGGTTGAGGTTTATCCTCAACATCACATTGCCCTTATCTTTGATAAGACAGGACAGACTGGTGTGGAAGATAGAGGGAGTGATAGAGCATTAGTTTAGGCTAGACCCCAGGTTGAGGCTAAGACTGGGGAAGGACATCGGTTAGATGTTTCATCAGGCCTGGGGTTGAGCCAAATGGTTTTGAAGTGGGTGGTTTCTAGGCTAAAGGTGGATTTGAATCAGAATTGGAATGATTTTTGGGTATGGTGGTTCAGCCACTACGGAATTAAATCTGGCCTAAAACAATTGGAGTTTGCTTATGGCATGTTTCAAAATACATAACGTCAGACATGGCAAATGAGATTGAGCTATTCTTGCAGCAGAGAGCTATAAGAGATAGGACTTGAGAATGGGAGGTTCTCTATTTTTGTTTTCTATCAACTTGCCTAAATATATCAAATAAAGCCGTTCCTAAGCCTTATCTATTTTTATTACTGTCTTCTGAGGTTTATATTGATTATTTAGTCTAACAGCGACCATGTTTGGCCTATACAAACAGGAGTTGGACTTTGAGATCGATATTGGGAAGGCTATCGCCTCCCTATACACCTTGTCTTGGAGTCAAGGCATGTTGCTGGGGGTAAGCATACTCGCAACTGTCCTCCAAGGGGTGTTTATCCGTGGCTCCTATAGCACATGCACTAGGAGAATGGTCTCAGGGACCTTGTCTGCCCTTTGGTCATTGACTTGGGCCCTGCTTCCCAATTCATTTGTGGCTCACTGGAAGGAGCCAGTGCGTTACATTAAACGGAACTCATTTACTTTCCTGTCATTGTGGTGGCAAGCAAAAGAGGAGCCAAAAGCAGTTGTGTTCCCTTGTGTTATCACCATACCGCAATGCTTCTAATGGTGATATTTTTCACAGTGTTTTTGCTTCATGAGGTATACTGGGTGCTAGAGTGTGTGTCCCAGTGTGATGGAAAAGTGGTAGGACCGGTGAAGACTGGAGGGAAGATTCCGTCAATGCTAAGCTCAGAGGATTTGGAGCTGATCCATCAGACGTTTAGATGGGTTCAGTTCCAAAGCAATTGATGAAGGCTTCAGGGGTGAGGACTCATTTGCTTTACAGTTGAAGCAAGTTTTGGTGACCTTACCCATGAAGCTTTCAAACTGGGTACATGAACTTATGGAGCAGCAAGCGGGGCTGCCTGACTCAGCAGAGGAGTGTTTGGACTTGATTGACTAAGCAGCATGTCCAGATGAGGCACAAGATTCAGCTTGGTCAGCTTTACTGCAGTGCAGTCAGGGGAGAAAGTCTGTAGAGGAATATGTTCAGATGTTCCAGGCACTGGCTAAAGTAGCCAAGGCATCAGAGTCCCAGCTTCCTCGCATGTTCTGTCAGAATTTGCAGGATGATTTGTTGTTGGCAATGGCAGCAGTGCGGCCTGAAGTGATGTTGAGGAAGAGATGGCCTTGGCCTTGCAGGTGGAGCGGCAGGTGGCCTTGGCCCAGGCTCGCCAGGAGTTGATGCAGTTCCCAAGTGGTTTCCATGGGAAGGAGGCAATGAGACGAGCAAGTTTGGGGCCTATGTCCAGTCAAAAGGGGTTCAGGTATGTGGAGGAGGAAGAAAAGGGTCAGGGGAAGTCTTGGGAGGGCGGCGAATTGCTGAGGGTGGCAATGGTTGAGGCTCCCGCTCAGGCCCCTGAGGCCCCAAATAAAAATAAGAATGCTCCTTATAACTTTCGCAAGAAGCCAGTGAAACCAGTGTCCCAGAATAAATCGCTTTCTTTGCTTTATTCTTATTTATTTCTACCCATAGAAGTGCGTGAAGGCTCTAGAAAGAAGGAGTATGGAAAGGTCCTGGCCCTGGTGGACACTGGGGCTGATAAGAATTATGTGGATGAGGAGTGGGCAAGAAGATGTGGATTGCCGTTGCAGGAGGATGGATTTGTGTTGTTGGCGGATGCCACCAAGAGGACTGTGGTCTGGAAGGTGCAGGCCAAGATCCTGTTGAGACAAGGCTCAGATGAGTTTGAGGAAGCTCATGCTGTGGCACATTTGCCTCACCCAGTGGTACTAAGGATGAGGTGGTGGCATCAATTCCATCCGCAATTTGATATGATGAAGGGGAAAGTGCTCTTGTCGCCTGAAGGCTCAGATGTGTGGGAGTGTAAGTTCCAGTCCCAGGGGTCATCAGTAAAACAAATGGGGGGAATAACTTCAGTCGCGCCATTAGAGGGTTTGCCAGAGGAGTACCAGGAGTTTGCATCAGTGTTTGAACCCAAGGGTGAGGCACCCTTCCCATCTACAGGGGACTTTGCATTTAGTTTCTGGTTCAAAGAGGCCTCTGAGTTGCCAAGGGGATGCCCAGTTTATCCATTGAATCCCCATGCTCAGAAGGCTCTTGATAAATATGTCCATAAGATGCTAGGTTTGGGTTTGATTGTGCCGTCCAAATTGTCTGTGGTTTCACCAGTGTTGCTGGGGCCAAAGGCGAGTGGGGAGCTACATCCTTGTGTGGATTTCCAGCGCCTCAATGCGGTGACAGAGCCTGACCCTTATCCAATGCCACTCCTGTAATACATTCTACCTATGATCTTGGGAGTGTGTTGTTCACTAAATTGGATCTAGTTGACGCGTTCAACCAGATTCCAGTGTAGCCTGAGCATCAGAAGTATACCGCATTTAAGTGTCACTTGTGGAATTTTGAGTATTGGGTTATGCCATTTGGGCTGCATAATGCCATCGCAGTTTTCCAACGCATGATTGATTATGTGTTGGGAGATTTGGTGGGTAGGTGTTGCGTTTCCTATATGGATGATATTCAGATCTTTTCCAGGTTGATGCAAGATCACGTGAGGGATGTAAGGAGTGTTCTGGAGGTGGTAAGCCAGGCGGGCCTGAAGTTGAAGCCATCCAAGTGTGAGTTTAATAAGGACTCAGTGTCTTTTCTGGGAAATGTGGTTTTTCCAGGGGGGTTAGCGATATGTCCTGGTAAACTTTGAGAAGTGAAGGAATGGGAGGCCCCTAGGAATCAGACTGAAGTGCGGAGTTTTTTGGAAGTAGTAAACTTGTAAGGAGGTTCTCCAAGAATTTAGCTGAGTGGGCCGTGCCACTGACAAGGTTGACTGGGAATGTACCTTTCGTTTGGGGGAGACTGAGGAAAGGGCTTTCCAGCGGGTGAAGACCAGTCTGTTGAAAGCCCCAGTTCTGGCTCATCCTGACCCCAACAGACCATTTTTAGTAGATACAGATGCATCAAACTTTGCACTTTGAGCGGTGCTATTGCAGGAGGGTAAAGATGGGGTTGAGCACCCTGTCTGTTACTTCAGCAGGAAGATGGTGGCCGCTGAGACAAATTACCCAGTCTACAACAAGGAACTTTTGGCAATAGTGGCGGCACTAGGGGAGTGGCAACACCACCTGTTGTATGCCAGATATCCAGTTGTGATCCAGACTGATCATCGAGCCCTAGAATATTATAAGTCTTCACATCTAATGAATCAGAGACAGGCCCAGTGGCACTTAGATTTGGTTCAGTATGACTTAAGGATTGAGTATAAGCCAGGAAAACAGAATATCTTGCCAGATTTTCTGAGTTGTGATTCAGGGTTGGTGTTCTCTGAGGAGGAGTTGAGGAAGTTTAACACCGCTACAATGTTGCCATTGAGTTTGTTTGCACTGATCCAAAGTTGGAGAGAAGGAATCTCAGGAAGAATTTGGACTGCCCAGCGGAGGAGTGAGTTTGACCAGCGGATCTTGGATAAGACAAGAGAAGGTGAGGCGAGCAAGAAACATGTGGGGTTCTCAGTCCAGGGAGGTCTTATCCTTCATGAAGGAAGGATCTGGGTTCCATTGATGAGTTTGCAGCAGGAGGTGTTAGCAGCTAACCACGATCATCCTTTGGCTGGTCATCCAGGCAGAAAGAAGACACTGGATTTAGTTCATCGCCAGTATTCATGGAGGGGAGTGGGTGATGCAGTACAGAAGTATGTGGAGCGATGTGTGGTGTGTGCCAGATCAAAGTCCCGCCATATGGCGCCAGGAGGAAAATTGAAGCCGCTTCAGATTCCATCTAGGCCATTGGCCTCTGTGAGTGTGGATTTTATCACAGGGTTGCCCAAGTACCAGGGGATGGACGCCCTTATGGTTGTGGTGGATCGCCTGACAAATTATGCAGAGTTTTTCCCTTGTTGGTCAACCATCTCTGCAAAGATAGCAGGTCAGATCTTTATGAATGAGGTCTTTTCCTGACATGGGGTACCAGAGGAGATTGTGTCAAACTGAGGTCCACAGTTCACATCTCAGTTCTGGTTACATCTGTTAGGAAACTTGAAGATAAAGGCCTCCCGTTTATCAGCTTACCATCCCCAATCAGATGGCCAAACTGAGAGGGTAAATCAAATATTGGAACAGTATTTGAGGTGCTTTGTCTCAGGGCGGCAGTATGATTGGGTGAGTTGAGTGAAGTTGGCGCAATTTGCATATAACAACCACAAGCATTCTTCCACAGGAATGACCCCATTTTTCGCAAACCATGGTCAGCACCCAGAGGGTATGGGGCCTTGGGAGCAGGGTCAGAATCCAGCAGCAGATGAGCTTTCACGTGAGACTTGGGATACCTTGAGGCTCCTGAGAAGGAATCTAGAGGCAGCAGTTGCAGCTCAGAAGAGGAAAGCAGATAGGCATTGGTCAGAGGGGAGCGTTTTCAAGAAGGGCGATTGGGTTTTAGTAAACGCTCAGAACTATTCCATACCTGTAAGGAGCTGAAATTTGGGGCCAGTGGCGTTGGGCTCATATCCAATAGTGAGGGTGATGAACGAGGTGGCGTTTGAGCTGAAGTTGCCAGAGGGGTCACGGGCTCATCCAGTGTTGCATGTGTCACAGCTCAAACCATTCTTAGGACAGCTGCCTGAGAAGGCTTCCCCTCTGTTTTCAGCTGAAGGGGGGCCAAGGAGTATGAGGTGGAGGAGATCCTGGACACAAAGGTGGTGCGGGGTCATAGGTCATTTTTGGTCTAGTGGAAAGGTCATCCAGCTGAGGAGGCCACATGGCAGACGTCCAGAGATTGCGCCCGGTGTCCTGGGAAGATCTGAGAGTTCTTCTTGTCTAGGGGGGGTGATGTGACGGTTGAGGTTTATCCTCAACATCACATTGCCCTTATCTTTGATAAGACAGGACAGGCTGGTTTAGAAGATAGTGGGAGTGATAGATCATTAGTCTAGGCTAGACCCCAGGTTGAGGCTAAGACTGGGGAAGGACATCGGTTAGATGTTTCATCAGGCCTGGGGTTGAACCAAATGGTTTTGAAGTGGGTGGTTTCTAGGTTAAAGGTAAATTGAATCAGAATTGGAATGATTTTTGGTATGGTGGTTCATCCACTATGGAATTCAATCTGGCCTAAAACAATTGGAGTTTGCTTATGGCATGTTTCAAAATACATAACGTTAGACATGGCAAATGATCTTGATTTATGCTTGCAGCAGAGAGCTATAAGAGATAGGACTTGAGAATGGGAGGTTCTCTAGTTCCGTTTTCTATCAACTTTCCTAAATATATCAAATAAAGCCGTTCCTAAGCCTTATCTATTTTTATTACTGTCTTCTGAGGTTTATATTGATTATTTAGTCTAACAGCGGCCATGTTTGGCCTATACAAACAGGAGTTGGACTTTGAGAGCGAGATTGGGAAGGCTATCGCCTCCCTATACACCTTGTCTTGGAGTCAGGGAATGTTGCTGGGGGTAAGCATACTCACAACTGTCCTCCAAGGGGTGTTTATCCGTAGCTCCTGTAGCACATACACTAGGAGAATGGTCTCAGGGACCTTGTCTGCCCTTTGAAAATTGACATGGGCCCTGCTTTTCAATTCATTTGTGGCTCACTGGAAGGAGCCAGTGCATTACAGTCTTGTTCTACTTTAACTGGAACTTTTCTCATGGTTATAAGCATGTCCAACTTTGTTGTAGCTTTTATAATTTTACATAGCAGTGGCTACTCCAGAGCGCATCAGAACTTCTTAAATCTCTGCTGACAACAGAAATGTTATGACTGAACTTTATACTAATATAACTATATTTGGCATTATAAAGCGCCAAATGAAAATGACAATGGTAAAGGCAGATTCAGTGAAAGATGTTACTAAATTGATATGAGCATAAAAAGTATATATATTATCTGTAAAATATGGGTGTTATGTAGGGCTCAATTCAAAAAAATGAAATTTATAATACCGTGATTAATGTTTGCTGCTTGTTTTCAGGCCCAGCGGAGTCTAATTCTATGATCCTCTGGGACCTTATTAACTACTTTCCTAATTTATCTGGATCTTTATCCTGCATGTGAATGCTTGGCTACTGCTCTTCTTGCTCCTGGTATTCTCATGACCCTTGTGGCTGTTTCAGCTGCTTGGTTGTTGAAAGTCTCAATTGATGGAGCTTACAAAATTAATTAGCCTCCCATTTTGGTAATAATGACATTGCCCAATTTTGTATAAATGGTGAAACTCTATTTGGACAATTTTATACTACCATCATTGGCAGTCAAACCTAGATGTAGGGAAAGGGGTTTCTCTGAGGCATCATATGTGACATTATGAACATAGTTGTCTGGACTGGTACTTATACCTAAGTGCCCTCTGACTTCATTATGACTGGCGGGAAAATATTATGGCAGCCATGGGTTGTACAAACGCCTCTTTCATCATGAATTTTGTACTTGATGGAGTCTATAAAAGAGGCTTCAGATTCTCATAAAATCTTTTGCTTGCTGACCAAGTTATTTAGGACCCAATATTTGTTCTGACCAGCTATATTGTTAGCATCAGACTTAGTAATATTTGAGTTGTGGGGTTTTAATGAACTTTTACATAGTTCAAAGAATTAACTCATATATTCAGCCATTCCTAAACAAGGAAGTTTAGGCTTGCCACCCCCTCCCAAATGAAACAATTTCAAATAATAATTTTATAAAATTAAACGCACAAGCAGGTTTACAAAAATGTTCTGCTATTTTAGAGGGTAAATATACATACAATTTTGGATGGAAAAGAATGGATGTGACCTCAACTAAATGTAGCCCATTAAGAGCTAATTGAGTTTATATTATGCGCTGCAAGCTTAAAAAATCCCAGCGTTCCAGTGACCTACTAGTATTTGATAAGAATACCAAAAATTATATCTGATATGCTAGAATATATTATATTAAATATCATCCTGATAGTATTGATTTAAAGTAAAATTTAATTAGAAAATCATGATTGCAATAATTGACATAGCAGATTTCATAATTCCCAGCTTAGGTAAAACCATGTACAATCAATAAACGTTACAATGAGCTTAATGCAAACAAGAATAAATTCTGACAGTTCTAAAATTATATAAGAAATGAAAAATTTGATTTATAGTTCTTAAAAAAGCTTTGGTTAGTATCTTTTTTAGCTTTTCTAACTAATATTAATGCACTTAAATTATCTAAAATTCAATATCATAAACTTGGCGGTGATATCTACTTAATAAAACACATTCACTGACGCACTGACTGACTGAAATCTGAAACCTTTGAGTCTGATAGGTTTAATCTATTTGGGTAAGTGGGTGAGAATTGGTAAATCTTATCAAATCTGAAACTATTGAGTATGATGGGTTAAATCTATTTGGGCAAGTGGGTGAGAATTGGCAAATATTATATCATAATTCACCAAATTGCTCACCCAAAACTAAACAAAAACAGTATTAGAGTTTTAGGTAGATTAAGTAGTTAGGATAATCAGCTCACCAGCCACAAGGGCAATAGTGAAGCTGTTAGTCCAAGTGGCTTGAGAGTAGCACTGGCACAGCCTATATGCTATGTAAGTGTGAGATTATAAATAAACCCAAGAAACGCCAGGTAACTCCGCTTGTTTCTTACTAAAAAAAGTATTTGAGGTGGGTCAACCTTGAAACAAATATATTATAACGATATTCTTTCTATCCAGTACAGGTTTTAAACATGTATTGAACAAAACCTGCACTAGGGTGGAAGCAGGAATTACCCTTCCAGGCTAACCACCCTGGTAATATATCTTACTATAATAAGAAATTTATTAACTTGGTTATCTTATCATAACATATAATTTATGTATACCAAAGATAACTACAATATAAACGTGATTTGCCAATAAATATTTATTTAGTTACTATACATTTTTAAGATGATTGTAGTAATAACTATCATCAAATTCCTTTACAACATATAAAAGATTGATAAATCACTTGTCTTGGTCAACAATCACTCTTAGTAGTTAAGTTTACTATAAACATAAATAACTTGAAATAATTAATGATTTTTGATATCACCCTTTCTATTGCTTATTGACCATAAACTAAGAGACTAATATGTATATACATCTGGTTTCTGTGTAATATTGTACTACTATCATTATTAAAATAAGTGATATTTTTAAAAGTCATGTTAAAGTGCTTAAATCAAGACACTGTATGGTTATATGGATAATTGTAAATCATATAATTTAAGTTTTATTTGAGGTACGCCAACCAGGGGATGGACAGCACCAAAACTTAAAAACAAAATAAAATAACCCAATCAAAAGAATGATTAGGAAGACAAAACAAAAACAACAAACCAGAAGAGGAGCGAAAGCTGCTAACCCACCATGGCTGAGGGTGAGGGGGGTTGGGCAGATTGTCTGCAGATGAGTTCACCATGACTATGTCATGTTGGTTGGAGAGACAGACTAAAGTGGAGATTAGGGTATTGGGGCATCATCATAGTGTGGGTGGATGGCAGTGTAGTATGAGTTCTCCACTGTCATAAAATCTGCTGATTAAAGTAAGACTGGGCTTCCAATCTGGGTGTGTAACAACCCAGTGGAAAGCCCAGAATGCCAAGGGCATAGCAGTTCTGAGTAGTTGTAGGAGGGATCCCCTATTATTCTGGTGAGGAAATTAGAGGTTAATAAACATACTAAAGGCCCTCATAACAAACAAAATGACTGCAATGGGGGCAACCGCGGGTCTTGTTGGGGTATCCCCCAAGGGTGAGAGAGGTAAGGAGGATGACCAATCCTCCTGGGTTTGCAGTTGTTAACCTTTGGCTTCATTTACCCACCCATTTTGGACTGATTCATCATAGAAAAATTTCTGAAAATTATAGAAATTTTCAAAATGATGATTAACTTGGTGGATTGAATTAAATTGAATCACTCTAACCATTGGGAGGCCTTGGGCCTCATCTTGCATCCATTGGGAGGTTTCAGGTTGGATAGAAAGGTCAGGTACATCACCAACACAGCGGATCAATTTTTTAAATGGATTTGGGCCAGATTGGCCCTTGGTGGAATGGTCCAGATGGTTCGGTGCCTGGTTCTCACCTCACAGTTGTGTGGATGGTGAGTCCTCACCTCTGAACAAAGAATTGTGACTAGCAGAGATGGCCCCACTTCACCCAAATTGCGCCAAACCACTAGCAAATTGGCGAGGAAGATTAGGTAAAATTCTTTAATTATTTTGCAGAGTGGGAGGTGGACCTGAAGCTGGTCCACTGGGTGCAAAATAAAAACCAGGCCATTGTGAAGAGTTTGGCAGATCTAAGAACTTTCCCAAAGCGGGTGGATTAACATTGTAGGCTGGCGGTGAGTTCCTGGATCATGATCATCATTTGGTGGGCCACAGGATTGATGGCTTGGAGGGCCCACTTGATGACCATTGGCTCTAGGATGCAGAGCACTGTGTACTTTATTAGGTTAAGTAAAAGTATCATGGAAAAAGTGGTAGAGCTCGCATAGTGGTTTTTAGAGGAAATAGTTTTATTAAAACTTCAAAGGTGAAATTGGACTGACAACTGCTCTTTACAGAGGCAGTTGCCTTATATATGTGAAGTGGGGAAAAGGGGGGCCATGGGTACATTTTTCCTGGGCAGTGATAGCTGACATACTCATGAGTACTCAGCCTGGGTTCAGGGCTTCATCATCCATCTTATGCAAAGGTCACAAAGCTCTGGCAATGTAAGCATTGGATCTGCTAGGGAGGGACCCTCACTGATCCAAACATAAGTGGATTAACTCAAATTGGGTTCCACCAGGGTCAATTTCAATAAATTTTTAAAAGATTTTTCAAAATTTCCCAAAAGCAAATTTCTTACTTGGATTGGTTTTCCCAGACCCAGAATTTCAGATTCTGTGTCCCAGACCTAGTTTTCTGACTTGGGAGCCCTTTCCTGAGCTTTGAGGATCATTTTCTTCTTACCCAAGGATGTAAATGATGGCAGAGTGGGGCTCAGAGGGAGGGGAAGCTGCTATCAAAGGCTCCTGGCCTGTATTACCTCATTACAGACCTCTTTTATCCTTTCAATCAGAGCAGAAGCAGCCAAATGGGGTACTGTGGTGGGGTTTTTGGTGCCAATGCAGTGACCCAATGTTCATCCACTACATGACCCAAGTCCCCTAGTTGAGCCAAGGGCTCCACAGGGGCATTAGGTCCCTTCTTCTTCCTAAAAGAGAACTTTTCCTGATCTAGCCCAAGAGGTTGGGTCTCTAAACTTATATCCACCTCCTCATCAAGATTAGTGCAGTAGACCACTTCAACAAATTCTGCTACACAAAGTTCAGTAGATCATATATATTTAAATTTTATTTGAGGTGGGCCAACCTGGGGATGATACCTCACCGATTAGGGAAGTGAAGAAAATGGGAAAGGAGGATAAAACCCAGAAAACCTCCATGCGCGGCGTATGATAGGCCAGGAACTCCATGGACCACCTTTGCTATTTGCTATCTCAGTTTGGGGCATTGGTGCGCAAAACCAACACAGTCAAAATCGTCCCCTACCCAAAGTCCATTACCAGGATCGAACTCGGGAGGCATTCAGTAGATCATATATATTACTACTATCTATTTTGTATATAAACAAGATGCTACAAATTTAGATTGGCAGGAAAAATTATAGTTTTAAGCTTATTATCATTTGCATTATATATCTTATAAATAGTTAGTCAATAAGTTGGTTGAGAACTATAAAAACTTAGTTTCTAGTATTAGTCATGGATGTAGCTTCACCCTTAAGAAAATTTTACTGGCATTAATTGATTGAAATGAAAAATACTAACATTTTAAAGATATAGTTACCACATTACCATTAACTACCATATGGGGTGGATTGAAACTATTTTTTGGTCAATAGACATGATCAAGAATATAAAATGCTCATGAAATCAAGCGTTCCAATAAGCATGAGATTCTAAAGTTTAATAAGTATGTTCAGACCTAATCTATATATAAAAGCAAATGTGTATGTGTGTGCGATGCCCAGCCAGAACTAGAGCATGTAGAGCTCTGAAAATTTGGCTATAGGTGGACGGGAGGGAGTCCGTGTGCACCTCAGAGCCGGATTTTTAATTTTTATAGTAAAATAAAAAGTTTTATATGTAACAAGTTAAAATTTTATATGTTTTTAATGGAAATCGGTATATTGTTACGGCCGAGAAGTTTGATATTCGGTTGATTCTTTAGTTTAAATGGTTTTGGCGAGCGGTTAGTGATTTTGGGTTGATTAATAAGCTTAACGGTTTTAATAAAGCAGTTAGTGATTGGTTGCTTCGATAAGATAATGGTTTTGGTAAGTAGTTGGTGGTTTTGGTTGTTTCGATTTTATTAAGTTTAGTTTTGCAAGGCAGTTGATGATTGGTTGATTTGGTATATTCAATGGTTTTAGCTAAGTGGTTTGGTGGTTTAGTTAATTCGATAGGTTTAATTGGGTATGGCTGAATGGTTGGTAATTTTATATTGATTCAGTATAATTTGATTCCTTAATTTTATTGATAACCGTCTACAAATATAAAAATATAAGATTATCAGATAAACTTTAAGCCCACAAACAAATATGTGTTAAACTGGGTATCAACAAGAATTAGCCTAAAATTTTATTTACAAAAGTATCAGTCTGTTAATTTCTTTATATAGATGCATTATCTCGAGCAAATAACCAAAAATCACCAAACTTGGCACAAGTACTTTATAAAGTTTGGGAACGGAATGCTAATATGTAATTATTTAATATAATCATATAAATTTAAATATCAGTTTAATATAAGATCTGGAACACATATTTCTAACGGTAATTATATAGCAATTTGGCTGGGTATTTTCATATTCATTTAATTCGATTTTTTCTTAGGTTTTGATAAGGGGTTGGTAGTTTTTGGCTGTTTTGTAAGATTAATAATTGGTTTTTGCTGAGTGGTGGTTCGTTTTTTGGTTGATTCGATGGGATCAATAGTTTCAGGTAAATGATTGATGGTTTAGTTAATTTGGCAGGCTTAATTAACTTAGGCTAAGTGGTTGGAGGTTGGAATATTTGATAAGTTTAATAGTTTATGAACTTATTTATGGCTATCTACAAATATAAAAACTAATTTGAAACATCTAATATGTTATAAATACCGTAGCGAAGCACGGGTATTCTATCTATATTAATAAAAGCAAGTGTGTGTGCATGTGTTCGTGTGCGCGATGCCTAGCCAAAACTACAGCATGCAGAGCCTTGAAAATTTGGATATAGGTGGACGGGAGGGGGTCCGTGTGCACCTCAAAGCCAGATTTTTAATTTTTTAATAAAATAAAAAGTTTTATATGTAAGAAGTGAAAATCTTATATGCATTTATTGGAAATCAGTATATTGTTACGCTGAGAAGTTTGATATTCGGTTGATTCGTTAGTTTAAATGGTTTTGGCGAGCGGTTAGTGATTTTGGGTTGATTAATAAGCTTAACGGTTTTAATAAAGCAGTTAGTGATTGGTTGATTCGATAAGCTAATGGTTTTGGTAAATGGTTGATAGTTTTGGTTGTTTCGATAAGTTTAGGTTTTTTACGAATGCGAAGCGGATGGAAATTGGTTGATTTGGTATATTCAATGGTTTTAGTTATTAGTAAGTGGTTGGTGGTTTGGTTTCGATTTTGTTAAGTTTAGTTTTGCAAGGCAGTTGATGATTGGTTGATTTGGTATGTTCAATGGTTTTAGCTAAGCGGTTTGGTGGGTTATCGATATGGATTATCTGATAGTTTAAACACCATAGCAAAGCACAGGTATTCTACTACATAATATAAAATCTAAACTCATTTCAAATCACCTTAATTTCTATAGATACTGTAGCGAAGCACGGGTAAATCAGCTAGTCTAGTATAAACAAAAAAATAGTATAATGCATTTGTTATAAGATGATACTGTATTTATCCAATTGTGTGTTAAAAATTATTTTTTGTTTAATATTTAAGATGACTAGCTCTATATAAACACTTAAGATTTAATTAAGTACAACACCTTTTTTAGGATCACTTGTCATTATATCTTAGGATGGTGTCTTTTAGGCATTATATAGGCGTGAAATTTCTATCTACCTTTCATCATCTACTAGTCTGTCATCACTTGTATATCTGAACTTAAAATTCAGCTTTGTTGTGGTTAATTTTGACTAAACCCTTAAACAGATTTGAAGAAAAATGTTTGTGCAAATCATAGGGGCACAAAAATAAAAATTTAAATAGTTCAAAAATATAAAATTTTAAAATCATTATTGCGGAGAACAAAACAAAAATTTGGTTTTTGAAATAAAAAATTGATTTACAATTTGAAATTGAGCAAATAACACATATGGGCAAAAACCAAATTATAAGGGGAGGATACCCCAGTGGTAAAATAGGACCTCTACCACTGCCTCCCTAAGTTCGATTCCGGTACAGGAACTTTGGGTAGGAGACAATTATGACTGTGTTGGCCTTGCGCACCAATGCCCCGAACCGAGATAGCGAATAGCAAAGGTGGTCCATGGAGTTCCTGGCCTATCATACGCCGCACATGGAGGTTTTCCGGATTTTATCCTCCTTTCCCATTCATTCGATTTCCCATTAACTGGTGCGGTATCATCCCCAGGGCAGCCTACCTCGAATAAAAAAAAACCAAATTATACTAAAGGTGAAATGTGCAAAAAACAAATTACACTTAAAGGTGAAATTTCCTGTTTAAGGGTTAATACAATATTTTGTAATAAATTAATATTTATACAATTTTGGATTTAGATAAAAATTATTAAACTTTAATATTGATTTATCAAAAATACTTTATACCACCATAAAGAAGATTATATAAGAGTGCAGAATATGTCTTATCCTAAAATCACCTGTGAAGTTGAACTTTTATAGATTACATGTGGTAATCCAATTGATATAAGCTTAATGTAGATTTAGGACTATAATCTGCCTACAAATATAAGAATTACTATAGAAATTAAGTAAAAAAAAATTAAAATTAGATTGATTTTTGGTTAACATTTAGTATTCAAAGTAGATCTTACAAATTTATTTTTGTTTATTTGTGTATTATAAACTAAATTGGATTAACTTTAAACCTCTGGATTTAGGTGTTATGTGTTAAGATCATATAAACTAAAAAATGGATTTCTAAAAGGAGATCTGCTAATCACATTGATATGCTATAGGTAGACTATGTATTTTTTGATATATAAAAAATCCTGTGATAATGCCAAACTGTAGACATATGATAAGCTTGACATTAAGCTTTCTTAATGCCTCTAAGGCTAAATTAATTGCATGTTGTTATATTGATTCTTATAGTACTACCAGTCTATTTATACTGGTAACAAAAGCTTCTCCTTTTTAAAGGCCAATTTCTATAGATATACAAAATACTTGGAAAATAAGTATTCAATTTTAGCATGTTTATAGGTACAGGATCCAGAAAATTCTTATATAATTAACGTGTTTATAGCTTAACTATGCAATAATTTTGTTTTCCTGTACTTTATAATTTTGTGTAGTTCTAGATCTTAAATTTTTTAAGAGATATACTAATCAGTCTATAATTATGATGCTTTTGGAACCTTACAAATTTGCTTAAATCAGCCTTATCTAGAACGGTGATATTGATATGATTAGGTCTTTTCTTTATTTGACATGAAATTTCTATACTAATCTCATTAAAACTATGGCTTTATATGCATAATATGTATTTAATGCATAGTGTAAAGAAGCAAATACCTCTATATATACTAAATTACCCTCTTTTGATTTATCCTTATTTTTAAGCCAACATAACCTACATTTATGATCAAGTTTAGGGTGGCATAAATCAAACAATTCTATATTATAGTATTAAACAGCACTTCATTTGAAGACAGTTTAGCTTAGCAATAAATAAATAGTACTAATGAAATGCATTTTGTGATTCCTAAAGTTTCTAGTAATCTTGTCTTTAGTATAGATATCTTGTATTAAAAGAAAACCTTGTCCTGTAAAAAAGACTACAAGCTAGATTTTAAAGGTTTAAAGTCACTAAAAGAGTTTTTGGGTCTTATAAGAAAAAATAAATGTTCTAACTTTTAAAATTAATTTGATAGTAAGTTTATATTGACAGTTATTAAAGCTAGGTAAAACCAACAATATTCTAATTTCAAATATACAATACTAGTCACTTGATTTCATTGGTGAATATGTAAGTAATTAATTAATTTCATTATCATCTGGCTTAACAATTAACATCTTCAGTGAGTTATGTTAGCCTATAAAAAAGATTGTTTTTAGATTAGTATCAGGCTTTATGCACCTTTTTCAAGCACCTGTCATATTTTTTTTTTTTAGTACTAGAGCACCTGTCATATTTCTTTATGAATATTAGCAATTTTATCATATTATTTTTGGTTTAAAACTCTTGAGAAACTACTCCCTGTAGGACTTAATTTCTCTTTTTGCAGTTATATAAATCATTATTGATAATTCTAAGTTTCTTAAAATGAGGCAACATAATATCATTAAATATGATTTCACTTAAGAAGATAACGTTTTTCAAAAAATATAACGTTAATAGTTGGTATACTTTTAATCTTTAAATCTTCATTTTGCTTCCTCAAGGTTAAGTGCCATGAGGTAAGTCATTAAGAAAGTTGACTAATATTTTCTATAGCAATGATAATGGTTGTGGCTATAAAGGAACTGAAATTTGGGCGATGAAACTCAGCTTTCAAACGTCTCAAAATCATCTCAGTGGATTGTCTATATTTACTTGATATTATATCTAGATTTTATGGAGACTGGAAGGTAATTGTGGTTTTAAAGTGAATTACGATATATTGTACATAATTATGGTACTAAAATATATACGTTGCTCACTCGTTATGTCCGTCCCCTGGTCAGCTTACCTCAAATAGAAAAAAATACCTATTGCAAGTGTATGGAAGCTTGTTTACCTAGAGACTATATGAGCATGACTTGATGAACAACAATTTTCAACTTTAGAAAAATGGAGGGTATGTATGATTAGCTTTAAATTTATTTTGATAAATTTAGTTTTATACTATGAAAGGTCTTTCCCACAGACTACAATATAAATATTAATAAAAATGGTAGCTAATTCTTACTATTGATTTTAAGTTCGGACTTGCAAAACTGTCCACATTTTTTAAATTAGCTAAGGAACAACCTTTTAATTATAAATATCACTTGATTACATCGGAAAGGTAAATCGATTTTAGTACGTATTGGGCCTGAATAAAACTTGTCTCTAAAAGCTCTTACTTTGAATATAATTTGATATTAATTAACATTGAATTTGCATGCTTACTATGCTATTTTATACATTAGTAATGAAGTTTATATATCTTTTACAAAAATTTTGAAGATTCGTTTTGTAAACAATTTTGCCTGCGCTTAAATGATAAATATAATTTAAGCAACGCATTATTGCTTTCATTAAGGCGTCTTATAATTTATTATCGCTCAAATTGGTCAGTAGCAGGTCGGCTTATTTCGAATAAACGAGTAATTTAGTCAGTAAGCAATGGAAGGATTGGTTTTGGTTTGGTATTGACTTTATACTTTTTGTAACAAAATTGTTGTTTTGCCATTAGAAGTATGTGAAAGACATCGGTTTCAGTTTATCTTACATTATAAACTATCTAAAACATGATAAGGTTTTCTCTAGAATTTGGGTTTATCTTTATTGATTTATTAAAAATTAGCTAAATGGTTAAATTAAGAGGTATATTTGCTTTCTATTTTAAGTTTAGATTTAAGAAAATTTAACTTTTCAAAATGGACAAAGCTGGAAATATATGCTCATCTAGATAAAAGTACAGTAGCCTCTCAAAATGGAATTGTCTGTGGTTTTAACTGGGGAGCACAACTTATTTTGGTGACAACCTGAGCCAACAGAAGGATGACTAAAGAACAAGGTGGCATTTGTAAACTTATGGTAGGTTGGACATTTCTACTTTTGATTACGCAACATCAGTTAATGAAGTGGTATAAAAATCTATTGCAATCGATCTAAAAGTGAGCTGCTAATCTAGACTTCACTTAAACTATTGGCTAGATCGACAGAGTGGAGCTGACAACCTTCGATTGGAATCGTGATTGTTAAATATTTATCATAACCTCCAAATTTGTAAGTCGCTTAATGACTTAATTCTATAAATCCACCTCTCGTATTAATTGAGTGAATATCCAACGTTTAAGAATTGTAGAATTGATCCAGGGCTCTCGATTGAAACCACTTGAAACCGCCACCTAAGAATTTATTCTAATTAGGACTTTACCTCCTAGTCAATCAAACTCTGCCATTAAAAATATAGTACTTTTTAACCGACTATGAAAAAGAAGGTTCTCAATTCGACCTGTATGTATGTTTTTTTCTGTTTGTTCGCGCATAACTCTGAAACTACTAGACCGATTTGGATGATCATCTTCAAAAAAAGAGGATCCTCCAACTTAGGTCCCATTTTACTTTTGTAAATATTGGTTCAGTATCTGACCATTAATTTAGTAAGTATATTAAAATGGACCAGAACCGATGGATAATTGTGGGACTAATACAATGCCGGATAAACTTAATTCCGGCATAGGTGAAGCGATAGGTTTGAATCAACTTTTGACATGATATATGTCCTATGGCTGGGGGTAAGTTCATCATCCAGACAAGTATGAGATCATAGCGCAGCGAGCTCAAATCATTATAGATGGCTATAGTTTTGCATAATTTGACCAATAAAATCAACTAAATTGATAAAATAAATTATTGTAGATGGCGATCAGTAAATTTTAGCATAAGTTGATCAATAAAATCAACTAAAGTCAATAAAATGAATAAATGTAGATGGCAATCAGTAAATTTAGCATAATTTGACCAATAAAAGCAACTAAATTTATTAAAATAGTTTATGGTAGATGATGATTAGTAAATTTACCATAGATTGACCAATAAAAATTAACTAAATTTACAAAATTGTTTATTAGTATATCTGTTTATGAGATACTATATGTAATATATATTAAATAAGTTTTATTTTGTATATAAAAATAGTGAGGTTTCAAAAATGATATATAGAGATAGTGATTTTTTAAATTAAAATTAGGAAAAAAGAACTAATTTAAAATTGCATTAAAATTTTTGGGGAAAAAAGAACCTTCTTCAAAAAATTTTGGGAAAAAACTTCCTTTAAAAAAGCTCTAAAAAGTATAAAACAATCAAGAAATTAAGAATCCTCAATAAAACCCTTTTTGAAGTTGCCACCTTATTTTAACTGACTTATAATAGCTATTTATAATATATATACTCAGCACTGTATATTTTAAATTGCTTATAGTTTACACTTGGGCCTAACCCAATATAAGCTTTAATTTGTATTTGGGAGCAAAATTCTATAAGTCAGGTTGGAAGATGGCGCTGACTTCAAAAAGAGTTTTATTAATGATTCATAATTTCTTAATTATTTCATACTTTTTAAAGCTTTTTTAAAGGAAGTTTTTTCCCAAAAAACTCTCATCCAAGTACAATATTAAAGCCACAGCCTTTGGTTATTCTACAATCCATTTAACTGTATGATAGATGTAGTTTTTAGAATAACCATCTTACCAAATTAGTTGATTAAAGTAAAAAGTAGAAAATTTTGCAATTTAATTTCTAAAATCTTTTTTATCTGTCACTAGCTAGCTTCTAATTACTTAGCCTCTTTGCTAGTTAAAATTACATAATTATTAGGCACTTCAACCAAAGTATAGAAAAAGCAATAAAAGATGTTACACATGTTGATTGTAAGTAAAATTTTGGAGATACTCAGAAAAAGTTGTTTAATCATTTATTCTTATCATCAGAGTGCTATAACTCTTATCATAGTATATATCAACTTTTAAATGATACAATATTAGTATTTTGATAACACTATAAGCCATTTAATTGCTCATTTGGTGTTTTGTATGACATGCTAATTATGAGTTATATTTTTTAAATTTAACTTCCTTTTTGCTAGAATGTCAAATTCATCTTAATGTACAAAATATTTTTCTTTGTAACATTTAACCTTGCTTACATAGAATTTATAGCTCAGGGCCATATGCAAATTGTCTATTGTCTTTCCAAACCTTGAATCAAGTCCTAAATAAGGTATCTTGTAATGTTTTAATTAAATTATTGATAAGAAGAATTTAAAGACAGAAAAACTATATATATGTATTTATCATTAGCTAATATACTAATTGGATTTGTACCAAACTTATAATTTATTTTTAGCCCTAATGTGTTAAGTTCCATTAAAATGAGCATAGATACCAAATGTATTATAGTGTGCCTTTTTTTTTTTAGTACTAGATGGTATAGTGTGCCTTTTAAAAACTTAATTGTTTATTTTGATAATTTTATTTACTTAATAAATGAACATATTTTTTCTTAGGTGGGCTTATCTTGAATAAGCAAAATAAAATAAAATAAAATAAAATTAACAAAAAAGTTTACTTGATTTGGTCACAGTTTGTAGAAATTAGAACCAAAGTATTAAATATAATTTAGCAATATGTTTCACTTAAAGATTTTAATATCATAAAGGCTCTTTTAATAAAAAGTGACTTTACTAAAATGATACTTAGCTTAGATTGTCAAAGTCTCTACTGAAGCTTAGAATATAATTTTATGTATAATATTTACAATTTTTTTGATGTGTATCATTATAGAACTTACTTACCTAAATCTTGTATATGCCTTCAATGTATTGACTCAAGCCATATATAACTAAATAGATTTTAAGCTCATTATAGATTGACTTAATAACCTTTCTAGAGTATTTTTTATTGATTTCTTTTAGTTGTAACCTTAATTTATTTTACTTGGCTGTAAGACCTAAAATGTAATATTGGCTTTTTGACAGAACAGTATAATTTGTAACATAGTCACTTTATATAAAAATTAGATTACACATTAGTAATAAGATAGTTCAATTCCATCTAGTACTAAAAAATAAGATAGTTTAATTAATGAGAAACTGTACCACATAATTTATACCAGCTAATACATATGCATAAGCAAAAAAACAAGGTGGCTACCAGAAACTAACCCAATTTAAGATGTAGTGGATAACTATATGCTATATATGCACTCACATATCAACTTTTTAATATTGTAGCAATAATGATGATGCATAACAACGCCCCTTGACCATGTAGAAGGTATGCAAAAAGGTTGCTGTAAAGTTGAAATTAAATGACATCTTAGTAATCAGAAATTGGTAAGTTGAATGCTAGGGGTTGAAAGTACCTTAAAAGATTAAGATATATATAACTCTTTGTTTAGTAGATTGTTAGTCTACAAAGAATTTGAATTATAAAGATTTATCATCTCCTTATATTTATTTTTACATATTGTATAAAGATTAGCTAACTTTAATGTTATTGATTTATATAATATGAACATAAAACTTTTTAAGTAAGCTATCTATTTTAACCTATTTATAAACAATTTTACTCAAGACTTCTAAAATTAAATTTTTTTCAATTTAATTAACATTTGTAACTTATATGATCTTATACTTGTAAAATTTTAATAGTTTTTTTAACATATAAGGTTAAACCAATAAAGCAAAATCCCTCTTTTTAACAAATTTATATCTAGTTAATCTTATATTTACAATTATATACATACTAATTTTAGTTGACAGAGAAAAGATGGGGCAAATTTGTCTCAGGCACTTCTTTAATGTCAGCCAATATATATAAAAATTCTTCACATTTTAAACAATCTGTTTCATTCATCTGTTCTCTTTATGATTTTTATCTATAGATCTTTGTTCAATCTACTCTATGCCAACCATAAACTATATGTAACCTGTAAATTCCTCTACCTTGTGCATAAGTAATTTACAAATTTTTACTATAAAGTTTATATTTATAAGTGTAAGATTTTAATATTACAGACTAAAAAGTGTATATAAAGTCCAACCTATAAACTTTTAGGCAAATAAAAAATCAAAAGCAGCATCATGCTATTATTAATGACCTCATATGACTCCATTGTCACAGAGAAAAGCTTTTGCTTAATTTAATAGTAACTATATAGCTTAAAATTACAAGATTGATCAGTATATGATTCTTGTTTTTTAAAGCCCCTTTTCACTTTTTTATTACCTATTTTTCTCTATATAGATGTACTTATAGTGCCATTATATCTTATCTATCCTATAAATCACATTAGCCTTAGCCACTTTTACTGTTTTAACTTTGCTAGATCTATAAATTTAACTATGTAGCCAAAGTTGGTGATTTACCAGAGAGAAATGACGCCTACCAATAGCTAAAAGTTTTTCCTAATTAATATTAAATGCCTCATACTTCATGATTCTTTAAGATACTAATGCATTTTTCTCTTTTACAAAATCCTTTTTATCTAACCCTTTGTAAGGCCTTAGTTGCCAACCGTCAAACTGAACAGGGTTGTAAATACATATTAAACCAAAAATGGTTTCAATCCTAAGGTAATTCCTCTTATCCAATTAGCCAATCTGATGTATACCCTGGTTGAGAGCTAGGTAGCAGTGATCCGCTGTCTATCTCCTCCTATCCCTCAACTAACCCAGGCCCTAAGTTGTTATTTTTCATGTATCTTAAATAATTAGTTTAGAAGATCCAACAATTATGTCACAAATAAAGAAGTTCTTGTAATAATGATTCCAGGGCAAAAATCTCTAATAAGTACAAGATGCTAAGAGGCGTTCAAGTTGTTTAATTGAACTTTGATCTGGGATAAACCCAGATGAAAATTCTTTACTAAATTTTTCTTATAGCTAAAAGTTTGAAGGGAAAGAGCGCCAGATATAGGCAATAATTTTACAAGCTTTAAGGTCAATATAAGTAACATAATTAATTGCAACTCAAAATTGGTTAATTGCAACTCAAATTGATGAATGCTTTTTTAAACTGATTAGGAATAGCGCAAGCATGATCAAAGAGCTTAAATCTATGACCACATGCTTTCCCTAGTATAAGAACCAACAATTTTCACTTAGAAAGTTGGCAGGTTATCTTTTTTAGTACTAGATGGTCCCAACCCAAGGGGGATTCATCGATGTTGTTGGCAGGTTTTCTTTTATTTTAGTTTTATAGATTAAATAAAAAAAATTATTAAAAAATTCTTTTTTTATTTAACTCTAATAAATTTAAGTAATAAGTGGAACAAATTCTCTAAAAAAATCTTCTCAGATCCTCCCTCAACGCGCCTTTTCCCAACTCCTTAGTACCAGAGGTGCCTTATGAACTGTAAATGCCTTTGTGGGTTCTAGCATACTCACAAAGAAAGCCAGGTCTTTCCTTGGCATGTTGAGTTTCTAAAATTATATCCTAACCAAAAGTATAGCAGTTATGTTGTTGCTCAAAATCTCTTGCCTTTAAACAGCTCTGATACCAACCAAAGTTTATACTCCCTTTATAAAGGGCTCCTTAACTATTGGACAAGACATACTTTTGTTAACATCATAAAGCAGGTCTTACTAGCTTTTACAGAACAAACTGAAAACCCCTTTATCAACCTTGCTTAGCTTTAAGGTTCCAAGGTTTGATTCTCATTTTGTCTTTTAACAAAAGTTAATTATTGGGTGTTAGTATTTGAC